>JAODAL010008571.1:0-116702 GCA_025379985.1 Phyllomedusa bahiana | reverse complement strand
CCCAATCCCCCAATTTCTTTGGGGCCCCATTTTTTTTTCCCTCTGGCCTCCCCGCAGGAGGGTGGCTGGTACACTTTTTTTTGGGGGCCTGTTTTTTTCTTAGGTTTTTTTGTATCGTCTGTTATGTTTCCCCCCCCCAACTCCATTGCTTGCCAATCGGTTTTGGGTCCGTCTGCCAGGGGGTTTTATCTAAAAATTTTCCAACATCTTGGCTCCTTCATAAAATTGCCTTCTTTTAAATTTTCCTTTTAAATTTAAACCCCCCTTTAAAACTTTTAAGGGGGATTTAATATCCCCGAAAGGAGATGGGCAGATCTTTATCATTTTTCACAAACAAAACACAAATCCTGGTTTTCAGGAGACCCCCAGCTACGGGACATGCGCAGGGGTTTATGCAACGGGTTTACTTCCCTGCCTGGCCCAATAGCAGTAACCCCTCGCAAGTCAAAGGGTGCCGCTAAAACCCTTTCCCCAAATCCCCCCCCTCACGGGTTTTTAGATGTTTTAAACTGATCCCCGAAGAAAAGGTAGTTTTTGAAAAGAACTGCGGGGACATCTCTACACTATACGAATGTATACGCCCCTTTAACTCTAATCATTTTAACCTTTTTTTTTAAAAAAGGTTAAATAGAGGGATTTTACAAACTTCGCCCGGGGGGCAAGTGGTCCCTCGGCGTTTTTCAATCTGGCCCTACATCCATTTTAAAATCTTCGGGGGGTTGCCCCATGGGTCCCCCACGGGGTAACCAATAGACTAAAAAAGCTTGTTGCACAGCATGCAGCGGGGACGCCTAGCAAACTAAATGCATCCGGGATAAAAAGGGGACTATACATTTTACTCAAAAACCCCTAAATTTTGTATATTTCCAAATTGACTACAAAATTTGCCCCACACCTTTTCTCCCCGTGTTTTCCGATACCGGGATAACCCCATACCCCACCCCTGATCATGCCCCAATACACTGCACTCTGAAACCCCCTTTCCAGGCCCCCCCCCGTTCGCAGGGAAATTTAAATTTAAAATTCACTCTTGCCGGACGCGTTTTTGTCCCCACGACCCCCAAAACCTAGTACCAAAAGGGTTTTCCCAGGTTGACCATGAGACGACGATCCCTCCCCCCAGAACGTTGGAGGCAATGAAGTGGGGCCGCGAGGGGGGGCTGATAAAGCAGGGGGCCCTCGTCTGAAACGTGCGTTAGCCCCAAAAACTTCAGTCTTTGCTGACAGAGTTTAGCTCAGTCGAGCCCTTTCTCATAAAATATAAAACGCTAAAGGCAGATTTTAGAGAACAATCAGACTATGAAAGGAAATCTCATTTTAAATGGACCCGCAGACAAAAGCGCTCCCGGGCAGACCCTGGGGCGGCATCCTTTTTGAGGGGAGTAAAAAAGCCGGGAAGAAAACGGGCCCAAGGGCACTGGGGGAAAGAAGAGAGCGCCTCTTCAACCCCCAGATCAAGACGCCAAATGGAAAATTTGGGGCTTTCTTACTGAGGACTTTTTTAACACTTTTCATCCTTTTAAACTGGCCTTATAAAACCCTGCCCCCACAGTTCACCATCTCCCCCCAACAACAAATTAAGTCGCTAAAGGGAAAAAACCTGAAAGGACGTCCCCTCCCCCCCCTTTCCCCAGAAGTGATAGCAAACCCTGGGGGACCCGTTTTTCCCCCAAAAGGGGTACAGCAAGCTATAGTTTTCTCTTGCTTTTGGGTTTTTAAAAAAAAAGCCCGGCCCAATGGCTAAAAAACAAAATTTTTAAGACCTAAAAGAGACCTTACCCCCCCACTGCTGTCTGCTTTTAATTTCGGTTCTAATGCCTCACCATTCACTCCTGACTTCCTTAAAGCTCATTTTAGGAATCCCTAAGGAGGGTGGGACCTACCCTTTGTCAAAGTTACAGCCAATACGCTTATTAATACAAACGCTAAAATCTTGTCAAAATTATCGCCTCGAAAAATCCCCTGTGACCACCCTGTACATTTGGACCAAGGGTTTTATCCCTATGAGGGAAGCCAGGGCCACCCTGAAGACCTCACCTATTGATTATGTCAAATCAAAGACCCCCGCTGTACTGTCCCTCGACCGGAGAAAGCTTGACGGGTGGACTGGGCTTTCCTTCAGGTGCTCTCTCCGCGTTGGGGTTTTTGGGCCCATTTCCCCTGCCCAAAAAATATTGCGCTATATAGCCCCCCGAAAGCTCAAATCCGGGTCAAAGGAGCGTTTCTCCCCCTTCCCCAACGCAATGGTACCGGCAGGGATGTCCTCTTTCCCCCTTCTTTTTGCTTGTAATGAAAAACTCCTTCAAACATCCAAAAAACAACAATCCAGGATCAACTGTGGCGGCATTCATACTAAATGTTCTGCATTGCGGGACTCCTATTTTGTCACCGACCCCTTATCTCCCCCCTGCAATATCCAATATTGCTAACTTGGGTTCTCTCCCAATATAAAGTTAATATGTCTAAAAGATCACTAATCTTATCCTGCCTCTGCAGGCATCGCCCAATTTAAAGGGACTTTACTCTTTTCTTGGGCCCCACCTCTAAAAAATTTTGGGTGTTCACATTCCCCGGATTTGAATAAGACTTTGACCAAAATTTTCGCCCCCTGTTTCATTCCCATACAGGCAGCCCTACTGCGAGGGGTTAAAAAGGACTTTTCAGGGATGGGTGGGGTAAATATCGTAAAAAAGAATGGTCCCCGGATACTCTTTTGTTCCAGACAACCCCGATCCTACTCCCAAAATCTTTCTTTTGCTCCCTGCACCAACACGTGCTCCGATTCTTTGGGGCCGCAAAAACCCACCCCCAAAAAGAAATTTCAAATAAAACCCAAAGTCTGGGGGGCTTATTCTTCCAACTTCTAACTTATTATTAAAGCAGGGGCCTCATAGGGGTACTGGACTTTTTTCATCGGCGGACAAAAAAATTTGGGGTTCAGCTTGAAAAGCTATGCATGGCACCCCACTGCAACCCGCCTTGGTTCCCCGACAGGGTTGCCCAAAAAAATGCTTCGCCAACCCCCCTGGCCTCAAAAAAAAGTGACATCTCTAGGTCATACCCCCTTCGATGCTATTTTTAAACCAGGGGG
The DNA here is from genome assembly GCA_025379985.1 of Phyllomedusa bahiana. NCBI lineage: Eukaryota > Metazoa > Chordata > Amphibia > Anura > Hylidae > Phyllomedusa > Phyllomedusa bahiana. The sequence goes on along the minus strand of JAODAL010008571.1, from coordinate 113,611 downwards.
CCGTTTACTCCTCTTACGGGCAATCCAGACTCCGAAACTTGGGGACACGGGTCTCGCCTTTGGCAAGAAGCCTTTGCGTTTATGAAGGAGTCAAACTTAACACTCCCAACAAGTCCTACTCACTTGGTTACGGATTTGGGGGGGAAAACATTTCTCAAATTTTTTATCAGCTCTTTGCATCTGCTCTGCAAAAATCCACTTTCTTTCCCAGGGGGTTTCTATCTTTGAGAGCTGGTGTCGCAAAGCTACTAATGAACCCCTGCTCTCAAGGACCACGACTTTGATGAATAGGGAACCCCCGTCAAGCTTCAAGCGACTTTTCAAAAGGCGGGAGAGAGAACTTCTAGAGATTTTTGACGAGGAGGGGGGGTAAAAATTCACACTGTCAAAGTCGTGGGGTTCGGGAGAGTACAGGAGAGAACTACAAAATTGTTACCAGTTTTTTCCGCACTTCCACACACCTATTCCCACTGTGCCCCACCAAGCGGGCGAGCAACCAAAAGGGGAAATTTTGCCCATCTGGGGGCAATCCCCGGGCCCCTTCGCCTTCGGTTTGATTTAAACGACGTTATTCACAGATAATGGGTGAGGGACAACGATCTGTCGTTCGCTACTACTTGCAGTCCAGTGCCCTGCCCTGAAAAAAACCATCTATTACAGTCTACAAACGCTCCCAAGACGTTACCCCAACTTTGGGTTCCCATTTAGCCCGTAAATCACGGATTGGTTTTTGGGAAACCCAAAAATTTATTGGCTGGGAAGAGATTCAAGTAAAGTCACTCAGGGACCGGAGCCCTTTTTTTTATTTGGGGGGTTTGGGCTCGCCTTCTGCAAACTGCGGACCTCTTCCCCAATAAACTAGATCGCATGGGCCCCGACGATAAATGATACATCGGCGGTTTTATCCCCTGATTGGCACCCCCTCCCCCTTTGGTTTTGTTATAATCTTTTTCTTTTTTGGCAAGGGATGGAAAAGATTCTGATCCAGTTACTTTTGGGAATTTAAAGTTATTTCAGGTTCTCTCTTGTTAGGCAAGAAAACTACTCCCCCCTCCCTGACGGGAAAACAAAGTCCCACATCTGAACCTAAAACACCCTTACTAAAATGATTGTGTTCGCCACTATTTATTGACCCTTTTTCTTCAATGTTTCCCCTACGTCAGACCTGCTCATACTTATATGCCTGCGACAATTTTTGATTCTCCCCCCTGGAATTTGTGATAACTATCCCCTTTTTCTTCTGTGATTCGTTTTTTTGCTATACTTCACCTTTACATATGTATTGTCCCTTTTTACTGTTGTTTTATCTTTTATGCTTAAAAATAAAGCTTTTGGAATAAAAAGAAGGCATCACACAAAAAAAACCTGTTAAAGGGGGTTGACCCTCTTGTTATTTAGCATGAAAAAAAAAGAAACATTCAGTTTTGTAAATACTTTTTCCCCAACCGTCCGTCCCTTCCCATATAAAACAAAGAAGAAAGGTTTAACTTACTGCTTTAAAGCAAATCAAAACCACCCCCAGGAGGTAACAAAAAAAAACAAAACCCATTTAACGGGAACATTGCAGAGACATCCACATCTATTTTTCATGGGGGGCCGCTTCTTGTTTTTTAAACTTGCACAGTACAAAGGCAATTGACGGCCGCTGGTCCTATAATGGAGCCCCCCACACTCGCTGCCAGTCTTTGGTGTTTTTTTTGGAGCTTTTAGATGTTTAAGTTCGTCTGATTTCCCTGTACCATCCGCCTGCTCCTTTCGACCTTCCTTTGCCACCTGCCCCTGCCCGTTGCCCGTCTCGATAAAACCCTCTGCCCCCTCCCTGCCTTCTGCCTGTCCCCGACTACCCCTCCGGTTTACGTTTTTTGCACACGCTGTACCCCGGCCGCCATCCAAGAAAAGTCACTCGGGGGTAACAACTGGTGCCTCTCCGCAGCAAGTCCCCCCGTTTTGGGGGACCCCTTGGTAAAAACCCGGGGTACTTGATCCTTCCCCTGGCGTGGGCTTAGCTTCATCGCTTGCGTTGGCCCACGGATCCACTCCACGTTACAGTCAGAGGCCCTGGTTTGCCAGGGTACCTCTGCCCGTCCCCGGGACGCACAGGCCGTCGCCCAGCAGAGCCACGTATCGCCAGCTAGGGGCCATGATGAGAACCTGGGACCCTCTGCCCCCCACCGGTACTGCCCCTGCACCTGCATCATTTTCTCCGGAATCCCTTTTTCTCTACCTGCTCACTTTGGGAACCCCCCACCCCTCCCCCTTGCACGCCCGGGGACCCCCAAGGTCAGGGATTTTTCACCATTTCTCCTACACCCGGATGATGGGGGGCCAATTCCCCCCACAGAGCATGCCAAGGTGGCTTTTATAAACAGCCTTTGTTTGGGGAAGCCCTTTGGGTTGGCTACCCACTATGTGACGAGGGGGTCCTCTGACAGCTGCCTCCAAACCCTTTCCCCCGGGGGGGTTTCCCCACATCTTTGAGGAACCCGGCCCTCTTCTTCGCTGCCGACACTTCTACGGCTTCCTCAGGGGGAACCCAGTCGGTCATTTCAGTGCAGTTTCCACTTCGCTTTGGAGCTGGACTGGAACAACAAGCGTTGGTGGTGACTTTTTGGCAAGGCCATTGGGGGAATCAAGGACGAGCCACCGCTCGGGGTCTACCGCTGCCTTGGATGACCTAATCCATTTGGCCACCCAGTGGATTTTCCCTTGGCGAAAGGGGAAAAGAGCTCCCCCTACAAAGGGAAAAAACCGTCCGTCCCGGGCCCTTTCCCCGTTTGGCTCCCACGTTCCCGGGCGGTCACCTTTCCCCTCCGTGCCTTGAAAGGAACCTATGCAGGGCAGAGAGCCCACCCGCCCAGGAGGAACGTTTTCCAGCTCGTCTAAGCGGGTTTTGCTTCTTTGTGCCGGTTCTGGCCATTTCATTGAGGGCATCCGGGGCACCCGGGAAACTTCCGCACCAGGGCTCGTGGGAGGCCACCCTAGGTTCAAAGGCCCCCCCCTTTTTACCAGGCCCCATACTTGGGGCTTTTTTGGAAAGCACCTTTCAGGCCACCGCCTTTATTGATTTTGGGGTCGGCAGGGAAATTTCAAAGCACCCTTTACCAGGGTTTGTCCCCGGGACCCCTTTCAGAAACCCATATTTTTTCTTGGTAGTAGCAATGCCTTTAAGGACGCCATCCCTTTCCAACGGTCCCCTCTTCCTGCAGATTGGGGCCCTTCACAAGGAAAAATTTTCCACTTCTAGTCCTGCCTCGCTCTCCCAGAAATCCCTTCTGGGGCTCCCTTGGCTGCAGACCATACCCCCACCTTGATTGGAGCCAGGTAAGTCACGTTGGGGGTTTGCATTCAACGCTGCCTGTCACACCCCAAATCGCTCCCAGGTCGCTTCCCTGAAACTGCCCGCCCCCCCAGGTCTACCTACGCCCTAGGATTTTCGGATTTTTTTCGGAGAGGCAGGCCGAACGCTCCCTCCTCACCCCGGGCCTTTCGACTGCCCATTGACCCGCAACCTGGCTTTTACTCCTCCCAGAGGCCGGGTTTATCCACTCTCCGTCCCCGGGGACAAGGCGATGTCGATACATCAAGGAGAAACCCCCGCAAAGGGTTTTTTCCGTAATCCCCCTCTCCCCAGGAGCCGGGTTTCTTCGGGGGGAAAAAAAAATGGGGCCCCGGCCCCGCAACGACACGGGGGGTTAAATAAAATCACCATAAAAAAAACCTACCCCTGCCCTTGATATCGAACTTTCGACCGCCCGCGTGGCGCAAAAAAATTCTCCAAGCTGGGTCTTCGCGGTGCCTTTTAATTTGATCCTTTTTAAAGAAGGCGAGAGTGGGAAAAAAGCGTTTAATAGCGGGATGGCCACTTCGAGATCTGGTTATGCCATTCGGTCCTGCAACGCCCCTTCTGTATTTCCCAAAACTTCGTCAATGGATCCCGGGACCCACTTCACTGTGTTTTTGTTACTTGACATACCTTATCTTTTTCTTCGGATCTCGTAACTCATCGCCACCACTCCCCCAGGTCCCCAGGGGACTGTACCCCTCAACTTTTTGCCAAGCCCGAGAAGGGTTCCCCTTCGGCACCCGCTGCCCTTTTTGGGTAAATCGTCTCTGAAAACCTCCCGGATGGATCCCCAAAATCTCCCCGTGTTTCGTGGCCACAACCGGGGGGGCCTTCGGGCCATTCAACAATTCCTGGGGTTTTCCAATTATTAAGACAATTTATCCTAATTTCTCTACACTTTTGGCTCCTTGGGGGCTCTAACCAAGAAGAAGCCAAACCCAAGCCTGCCCCCCGGAAGCTCAAGAATCTTCAGGGGCCCTCCAAATTGCGTTGCGCGGCTCCCGGGTTTTGTTTTGCCCGGGCCCGAACGCCCCCTTCTTTCTGGAAGTGGATGCTCCTCGGTGGGGGTTTTTGGGTGCTGTCCCCGCAGAGACCCCTGGGGAAACTGCATACATGTGGATTTTCTCCAAAAATTTCTCTCCGGCCGAAAGAATTATACCATAGGGGATCGCGAAAATTTCTGGGCCCTAAAGCGGTCTGAAAATGGCATCACCTGTGGAGGGGCCGTCACCCATTGATACTTCAGACCCTAAAAAAATCCCATTCTTCAGTCGGCTCAAAGCCTGAATCCCCGGCAAACTAGTGGGCCTTTTTTTTTTCGCCCGTTTTGACTTCTTGCTACCCTTTCGGGCCAGCCCGGGGAAAAACGTCAAGCTGACCCCTATCCGCCCTCGAAACGGTGGGTCTCGACTTCCCCCACAGCCATTGTCCCTCCTGAAGCCTGTCACGGGTGCCCCCGGGATCTTCAAAGCTTGCCCCCCGGGAAACGTAGTGCCCCGCTTTTCGGCCAGAATCCTGAATGGGGACATTTTCCGAAAGTGGGGATCCGGAATCCATAATCCCTTCAGCTGTCTCCCGTCTACTGGGGCCCACTTGCCAAGCGTCAGGGACTTTGTGCTGGCCTGCTCCTCCTGTGCCCGAAATAAGGTTCCTCGCCCCAAGCCCGCGGGGCCCTTTTTCACCTCTTCCCGTCCGGAAAAACCTGGGCCCCTGGCCATGGACTTTTTCACAGTTTCCACCTTCATTGGAAAACGGTCATATGGGTGGGGGACCGATTTTTCGAAAAGGGTCCTTTATCCCCCTGCCGGGTTTCCCCCTGCCCCCCAGCTGGGCCCAAAATTTTTTCCATCAATTTTCCGTTTTCACGGTCCCCCGTTTAATTGTCTCTGAAGGGGAGTCCCGTTTATCGCAAAAATTTTGGCGGGGCCCCTTTCTGTCAGTTGCAGATTCAGTTGGTTTTTTATCTGCATACACCCCAAACTAACGGGCAGGTAACGGGTTTAACCAGGTGTTGGCACCTACTTGCGGCATTTGGCCTCTCCAGGATAAAGGTCCATCCCCCCTGGGCAGGGTTTTTTTATAACTCTTTAGAGTCAGAACCCTGGGGGCCCCCCTTTTTTGTTTTCTTTGGGTTAAATCCCCCCCAACCTTTCCCCCCCTAGCTACCTCGCCTTGTCCCTGCCTGGAGCCCAGTAAAAAGGGCATCAAAGGGGTCTCTGGGAACTCATGGTCCCCCTGCTACGAGCTTTTGCCCCCACCAAGCGCAGGCTGACAGTACCGTAGGGCCCCCCCCTATTTGGGCCGGCGAAGGTTTGGTTATCCGCAAAGTACGTCCCTTTTAAGGGGCCCATTACAAGTTTGGGCCCCAAATACCTTGGGTCCCTTTTGTGGGGCCCACGTCTGAACCCCGCTCCTATAACTCCGCTGCCCCCGACCTACGTCCCGAACGGTTTCACTGTCCCCTCCTCAAAAGGGTGTAACCCTTTCCCGCGACCTGTCCGCCTTCTCTGTTTCTAGCAAGATAAAAATCTTTTAGTTCAGGAGGTCTGGCGGAGAAAAGGGGAGGGGGGAAACGGGGTTCTACTTATCGATGGAAAGGCTTCGTCCGGGGGAGCGTTCATGGGGAACGAGACCCAAACGCCCCCCGACTCCCGCTAAAATTCAAAGGAAGAGGGGGGGAGCAAAGGGGGGGGTACTGTCCGCGCGCAGCGCCGCACTGTCGCGGCCGTCCCCGTGCGCACGGGTTTGGCAGGGTGCGCGGCTGTCCACAGCCCCGGGGGCCTTTCCTCCTGCCCGGGAAACCCCGTACTTACCTCCCCGCTCCTGTCTCCAGCTCTGACAGCCGCCGCGTGCATAATCCCTGCTTAAGGCGCGCGCGCGACGGCTGGTCCGGATTTAAAGGGCCAGCGCGCCTTTAAGTTATTTCAGGTTCTCTCTTGTTAGGCAAGGTACTAACTCTACTCCCCCCCTCCCATGACAGGTCAACAAAGTACCACATCTGAGCTCTATAACACCCTTACAATAGATATGATTGTGAGCTCGCCACTACTTATTGATTCCTTTTCTTCAAGTGTTTACCGCTACGGTCATGACCTGCTCATGCTTATATGCCTGCCGACAATGTTTGATTCTCACCCTGGAATTGTGATAACTATAACCGTTGTCTATCTGTGATTCGCTTTTTATGCTATACTTCACCTTTACATAGTGCTATTGATGCCTTTACTGTTGTATTATCTTTTATGCTTCAAAATAAAGCTTGTGGAATAAGAAAGAAGGCATCAACACTAAAAAGAACCTGTTCAAGGGGTTGACCACATCTTGTTATTTAGCATGAATATAAAAAGAAACCATTCAGTTTTGTAATATACATGTATTCAAATTCCGCTCCTGTACCTTCCATATAAAACCAAAGAAGAAAGGTTTAACTTACTGCTTTAAAGGCAAATCAGCAATCCACTCCCAGGAGGAGGTAACAAAAAAAAAACACAACCCAGTGCAACATGGGAACATTGCAGAGACACTCACACATCTACTTTTCATGAGGGCCAGACTTCTTAGTATTATACTTGCACAGATACTAAGGCAACAGCAGGTTAAACAGCAAAGGTTGTGAAAGTGTAGGATACTGTTGAACAACCAATCACATGCCTACATTTCATAAGGGACTGAGTTATAGTATTACAATTGCATATAGATAAGGCTTCTATAAGGTGTGTCACGGCGCGCGGCGCCGCAGCACACCGCGGCCGTCCCCCTGTGCGCACGGGGTCCGGCACGGGTGCTGCGGCTGTCCGCAGCCGTGGTCCTTCTCCTCCTGCCCGGGAAACCCCGTACTTACCAGTCCCCGCTCCTGTCTCCAGCTCTGACAGCCGCCGCGCGCATAATCCCTGCTTAAGGCGCGCGCGCGACGGCTGGTCCGGATTTAAAGGGCCAGCGCGCCTTTAATTGGTTAATTGACGGCCGCTGGTCCTATATATGGTAGACGCCCCTAGCACTCGCTGCCAGTCTGTTGGTGTGTTTTGGAGCGTTTAGAGTGTATAGAGTTCAGTCTTGATTTCCCGTGTACCAGTCCGCCTGCTCACGTTTCTGACCTTGCCTGTTTGCCGCCTGCCCTGACCGTCTGCCCGTCTCTGACTACGAACCTCTGCCGCCTGCCCTGACCTTCTGCCTGTCCCCGACTACGCCTCCGGATTACGATTTTGCACCACGCTGTACCCCGGCTGCCATCGCAAGCAAGTCACGTCAGGGGTAACGACCTGGTAGCCTCACGCCGCAGCAAGTCCATCCCGCTTTGCGGCGGGCTCTGGTGAAAACCGGGGGCTACTTAGACTCCGTTCCCTGGCGTGGCTTAGCTATCATCGCTTGCGTTGGCCCAGCGGATCCACTCCACTGTTACAAGGTGCTAGTCATGCAGTAACGTGTGGTGCACCATGCTGGGATATAGCCTATTAATCCCTTCAGGATGCAGTTACTTTTGTTTTTTCCTTTTCCTTCCCGCCTTCCAAGAGCAATCATATTATTTTTTCATCTATATAGCCATTTGAAGGATTGCTTCTTGAGGAACAAGATGTACAGCATGGTGTAATAGGCGTACTAACATGGACGCTACAGGGATCTTCACGAGTCCTCCAGCTGCCATGGTGACCCACCCGTGATCATGTCGCGAGGGGAGTGGCGATCAGGAACCTCAATGGACTACAGCTATACACTCTGATCATTTAGACAGCATGTGAGCCCACTCCCTACCCCCTGCATTCAGTTTAGACATACAGTTACATCCAAATGCGTGAAGGGGTTAATGACACCCATATTATTCAGTAAGATGGGCCAAGCATTCTCTAAGTGCACAACACCAAATAATGCCACCCAATGCTCCCACACATAATAGGATCAAACTCCTATCCTAAAAAATATATCAAACATGAGGTATTAGCTTATATTTTGGCCACAATACACAAGCTCGCAACCACGACAAGGGTCCACATTGTCTTGCGAGTCCCTACACTAACTTTACAATCCAGTCACAGAAAAATGGGACATTACTTAAAAGGGTTTTCTCACCACAATGATTAGCTTTCAACATGTAGGGAAAGGTAAATAAAGACTTTTACTAAATACATTGTTCTTTTGATATTGGCCTGGTCAGGAAATAAGAGAGATTTTATCTGCTCTGAGTGCACACAAGTTTCTCTAGGTTATCAACTGATTAGACAGAGAGCAGGGAGTGAATTCCCCATGGTCAGATGGAGTAGAGTCTTTATCTTTAACAAGATTAGATTGTTTACCAAAAGAAAAAAGGCTTACACTAAACAGACAAACTAAGTACAAACTTTAAAGGTGTGGGGGCCAAAGTAACCCTATGCTACAGGCTGCCTAGAAAACAATATGGGAACATGGTCCCAATAAGGCCGGCCCCACCTGGAACCCTGAGTACAACGCCCTGGTGCTCCCTGATAAACGGGGGCCCAAAAGATACTAATCCAATTAAGAAGTCCCAAAAAAAGTCCCAAAGTCTTTGGGACTTTTTTTTGGGACTTCTTCACTGAGCGCTCTATCTACAACGATTGGGAAAACAGGGACAATAATGAACGCTAGGTGTGCAGCTACTTATGCTGCACATCATCTTACAACAACTGCGCAGAGTAGAAACCAACCACCTGGACTGATACAGTCAACAGGTGGGCGGAATCATTTGGATCCCGGGGCCGCGGACCAGTTGAGGATGCTCTATGGCCCGGTGCCAGTCTGTGACCAGGTGGTTCGGTACCCCTGCCCTAGAGACAGTTATAGAAGAGACAACAGTTAACTCCAAGAGCCATAAGATGTTATCTTTCCATCTACATAGACATATGAGGACTTGTTTTTTGCGGGAGAAAATATACTTTTCAATGGTGACATTAATTATACCATAGAGTGTACTTGGAAACCCCCCAAAAATTCTAAGTGGGATGGAATGTGAAAAAACAAATGTGCCATTTTTGCAGGGGGTTTCAGTTTGATAGTGTATGATTTGTATTCTGCAGGTTAATACAATTCCGGGAGATATCAAATGTGTAGAGTTTCCATTATGTTTTAATACTTTAAAAAAAATAAAAACAAGGACTTCCGGGTGCGGAGCATCCAGCATGTCCACTTTTTAGCTTGACTCTTGCTCTCTTTGAACAAAAACCTGATAAGAGTACAGGCACTTTGTGGAGATGTTGCACTGCCTCAAGAATCCAGACGCAGCGAGAAGAGCTGCGATCAGTGAGAAGACTGCGGCCTAGTTGCAGCCTCTTCTAGTAGAAAGCTTTTATACCTGCCTACCATCGCCGGCCTGCACAGCTATGCGAGACACCAAAGGACGTCAGGTGTTCCAGGACAGATACGGAGCACTACAGAGACATTTGTGGAGCTAGAAATCCATTGATACTGACCATCCCAGAAGCAACCATGATTCACGCGCATCTGGGCAGGGAGTCAGACAAAGTGATATCGGTGGAGGAGAGAGCGGCACTAACCCAGCCTGACCTGTGACCCGACACGAAAAAGCGCTGCAGAGGAGGTAAGCTGCAGTGGAGATCACACACAGTTGTGATTTGTATTCCACTGCGAGGAAGTCCCGGCACACTGTAAGACTAAAAGTGCAAAAGCACCATAGGTGGGTCAGCTGAAACAGAGGGCATAAACACGGTTCATAAGGCCCTTTACTCTCCAGCCCGGCACCCCGGACCCTAGTGGATAAAGTGGGATTGTCACCTATACTAGTCCCGTGTAGTGGTGAAGGCAGAAAACGAAAGAGCTCCAAGACTTGTGCAAGGCTCACAAGAGGTGCCCCCTGTCTTATTTCTAACTCGATATCGAAACATAACCATTGGCAGCGTTGCTAGTGATTGGGGCCTGTTACTGTGGGATGAGGTGATCAGCTGCAGGTGAGAGGGGACACAGAACAACAGTCACACAAGGTCCACTTAACCCTTTCAAATGAGCCTCGTAATTTTCACATCCCAATAGTAACCTCATCTTTGCTACTGCCACCGCGGCATCATATAGGGGAGTTGCACAAAGAGGCACCACAAGGGTTATTCCCAACTCCTTTTCGCGGCACCTGACTCCATCTCAAAAGCAGGTGCTCTCCTGGCACCCGACACCAGGGAAAGACACTCTCTGCAAGTATATCAGGGCAACACTGCACCACATATAATTTAATGGTAACATGTGGAGGCTATCTGCCATTAAAGAATATTTGGCTGTACTCTTATACTGGATCATCTGCATCATCTCTGTACCAAGTCCTGCACCACTTGCGCCACCTACTGGCATTTTGGAAATCCAACTTTTTTCTTGTACGGCTCTGGCCCCTGCTCTTCTTTGCTTAACCACAGGAAAATGCTTAGTGTGGTAGCACCACCTACTAGTCCTCACAGTGCATAACTACCCTCTCAGTGAGCATAACGCATAATGTTAACATACAGTGATCTCGCCAACGAGTGCCCAGGGCTGTCCAAGTAGAAGTAAAATCTGCTACAACATTCACTAAGCTTTCTCTGTATGTTCTGCCATTCTTTAAATTAAGGGTGGCTAACTGAAATATGAAACATGCATACTTAGGGCCACATGTATGAAAACAGTCTAGGTCTAAAATTCACTTTGTTGCTCATTGCAACCGATCAGAGCACCACTTTTGTTTGTCCAGAGCCCTATATGAAATGAAAGGGGCGCTCTGATTGGTTGCTATGGGCAACAAAGTGAGCTTTAGACCGTTTTCATACATGTGGCCCTTAGTGGTGTTTCTTGTGCACCGCCACCTCAGCGCGTCATCTTCAATGCTTCTACTCTGCATTACCTGGTGCTAACCCTACATTTCAGCAGATCCTAGATTCTCATGAGCCACTGAATACTTGTGAATTACTAATATGTCATCACATCTTATTGGTCCACAACACTGGCAAACCACCTGCTCATGACCTGTGGTGTTCTCATTCAGCATGGACTTATTTGTTCATAAAGCTACAAATAACAGAGTGACCCGGTTTCATTGTAACAACAGCCAACAAACAGGTGCTCATCTAACTCCCCAGAGCACATCACGAAAAACTGCCTACAGCATGAAACCACCTATACAGTGGTGGGAAAAAGTATTTAGCCAGCTACCAATTGTGTAAGTTCTCCCAATTAAAATGATGAGAGAGGCCTGTAATTGACATCATAGGTAGACCTCAACTATGAGAGACAAAATGAGAAAACAAATCCCGAAAATCACATTGTCTGATATGGAAAGAATTTATTTGCAAATTATGGTGGAAAATAAGTACTTGGTCAATAACGAAAGTTCATCTCAACACTTTGTTATATATTCTTTGTTGGCAATGACAGAGGTCAAACATTTTCTTTAAGTCTTCACGAGGTTGGCACACACTGTTGCTGGTATGTTGGCCCGTTCCTCCATGCAGATCTCCTCTAGAACAGTTCTGTTTTGGGGCTGTCGCTGGGCAACACAGTCTTTCAACTCCCTTCAAAGGTTTTCTATGGGGTTGAGATCTGGAGACTGGTTAGGCTACTCCAGGACCTTGTAATGCTTCTTCTGAAGCCACTCATTTGTTACCCTGGTGGTGTGCTTGGGATCATTGTCATGCTGAAAGACCCAGGTACTTTTCATCTTCAATGCCCTTGCTGATGAAAGGAGGTTTGCACTCAAAATCTCACGATACATGGCCCCATTCATTCTTTCATGTACACGGATCAGTCGTCCTGGTCCCTTTGCAGAGAAACATCCCCAAAGCATGATGTTGTCACCCCCATGCTTCACAGTAGGTATGGTGTTCTTTGCATGCAACTCAGCATTCTCTCTCCTCCAAACACGACGAGTTGTGTTTCTACCAAACAGATCTACTTTGGTTTCATCTGACCATATGACATTCTGCCAATACTCTTCTGGATCATCCCAATGCTCTCTAGCAAACTTCAGACAGGGCCGGACATGCACTGGCTTAAGCAGGGGGACACGTCTGGCGCTGCAGGATCTGAGTCCCTGGCAGTGTAGTGTGCTACTTTGTTACGTTGGTCCCAGCTCTCTGCAGGTCATTCACTAGGTCCCTCCGTGTGGTTCTGGGATTTTTGCTCACTGTTCTTGTGATCATTTTGACCCCACAGGGTGAGATCTTGTGTGGAGCCCCGGAATGAGGGAGAGTATCAGTGGTCTTGTATGTCTTCCATTTTCTAATTATTGCTCCCACAGTTGATTTCTTCAAACCAAGCTGCTTGCCTATTGCAGATTCAGTCTTCCCAGCCTGGTGCAGGGCTACAATTTTGTTTCTGGTGTCCTTCAACAGCTCTTTGGTCTTCACCATAGTGGAGTTTGAAGTGTGACTATTTGAGGTTGTGGACAGGTGTCTTTTATACTGATAACTAGTTCAAACAGGTGTCATTACTACAGGTAATGAGTGGAGGACAGAGGAGCCTCTTAAAGAAAAAGTTACAGGTCTGTGAGAGCCAGAAATCTTGCTTGTTTGTAGGTGACCAAATACTTATTTTCCACCATAATTTGCAAACAAATTATTTCAAAATAAGACAATGTGATTTTCAGGATTTGTTTTCTCATTTTGTTTCTCATAGTTGAGGTCTATGATGTCAATTACAGGCCTCTCTCATCTTTTTAAGTGGGAGAACTAAATACTTTTTTCCCCACTGTAGACACAGAGGGAAGGCCACAGGCCTCTTTGCAATTATTCATCAGTGACCTAACACTGCTGTGTCTCTCTCCTCAAAAAGAACAACCTTCTCCTTCCAGTCCGTCCAGCCAAGCCCTGTCAGTGGCGCATGAAGTCTCCAAGCTTATACTTCCGGCCTTAGACAAACAGTTAAATATCATACAAGCTTCTATCAATGCAGCATCAGCTCATATTACACGTAACTCTTAAAAAAAATTGTAGAACTGAAATTGAGAACAGCATCCATGGACGAGGACATTACAAGACTAGATGATGTTTCTACCACTAATCAATCCATGTTAAGGAAGTCTGAAGGAGAAAAGTGATGACCTGGAGAACAGATAGCGTCAAAACAACATGAGATCTGTGGACATTCTGGAAGCGATTCCCGCAGAGGTGCTTGCTTCATACCTCACATTTGATCTAGCAAATGAGTTGGCTCTGGACACACCGAAAGATCCTCTTATAGTAGAAAGAGTGTGCCGCATGGGAATTCTCAGGGAACAGACCGAGACAAGTAATTGACAAGTTTCACAATTTGTCTATTAAGGAGAAATTCCTAAAAGTGTACAGTGTCATGAACTCACAAGGGCGCAAGGAGAAAAAAATCAAATTTTTCAAGACTTCTCTTTTCAAGTGTCTTAGGTATTCCATGTGGTCTGTAAATATCTTCATGAGCAGAACATTTGCTTTCAGTTGTTATACCTTGCAAAATTAAAGGTGATGTAACATGGCCAAGCCACCATTTATGATAACCTGAAAGACACCCCCAGACATTTCCTCCCGAATGCTGCGGACTGACATTCCTGATGCGTACTATCCAACATACTGGAACTGCTTAAGTATGGTATTCATATGAGTTGTACAGGGAGTGATGCTGGTCTCCGGGGAGGGGGACAAGAGCCTTTTTTTTCCCCTCACTTTATGTATTAGGGAATTTTCTCGCTCTCGCTCCCTTCCCGTGCGGATCTGTGTCTTCATAGGTTGCCTCACTGGGTAGGGATTTTACCTCAAAGTGGAGTATATTAAGGAATTTTAAAAGTCCAAGGCTAGGTCTACACAGCACAGGTTTACTGTCGCATTTTCGGTGGATTCTGTGTTTTGAATCTGCCGAAAATCCATTGATACCCTGTCCTGTATTGGCCTAACCTTAGAATTTTTTAATTCCTTAATAAAGAAATTACAGCAATAAAAAACCTGTGCTTTAGTCTACACAGCACAGATTTTTTACCGTCTGTTTAAAAATCCAGTCGAATATGCAATATGTCTACAAATCTGTAAACTGGCCACGGCTTTTGCGCAAATCCATGCCCAAAAAAACACAGTCCAGCAAATGTCAAAATGCCATTGGATTTTGGACAGCATTTTGACATTTTCTGTGTAGACCTAGCCTTAGAATGTAGCGCATGTGTAATCTTGCTTTTATGTCTTTAATGTTGTTACTGATGTGCCGGATGTTTCTGCGACTTTGTTATGGTCACACAGTTACTAATGTCCTAGGATTCACACTGTTACTGACACTGATATTACTTTTGTTCCAACAGTTAAAGTTATGGGTTCTATTAGACTCTAACAAATCTTTCTAAAAATTAGATTGTGACAGTGTTCTGGTTACAAGGAGCTTGTGGAGGGAGGCGAATGCTCTCCAGGCATCAAAACTGACCAGTGCAGGAGGTCTGCAGAGCTGTGACATCTTCTCGCTTCCACAGAATGATGATACCACCAGTCTTGAGGGAAGACATGCCTAATGGGAGGAGAGACACAGCTACTGAGAGGAGAGAAACGCCCACGGAATTGAAGCTGTAAGAAAGAGAGAAAGCTTAAGGCCATGTTCACACGGCTTAAAATGGGCCGTATTTCGGTCCGTAATTACGCGCCGAAGAGCGCTAATTATGGGCCGAAAACGGCCCATTCATTACGGTAATTCACAGTTCTCATAGAGAACTATGGATTACGTCTCCTCTCCCCGCCCGGCGAATCCGCCGGGCGGGGAGATAATTGACATGTCACTTTCTAGCGGCGTATACGCGCCGCTAGCAGTGATTAGTCAATGGGCCGTGCGAAGTGCCGGCCCCTGCTTACTCCCCGCTCCCGCCGCCCCCGTCACACGGCGTAATTGCGGGGCGAAATTACGTCCCGCAATTAAGCGTGTGACATAGCCTAAGATGCCCACGAAAGCCTGAAATGAGAAAATCCCTTTAAGGCCTCGAGAAGAGAAGTTTATTATGATACAATATAGACTTCTAATGGTAGGAGGGCTCGCATCCAGACACATCTTCTGCAACAGCATAAATTGAATAGAGGTCTCAGCTTCCCTCATAGAAGTGTGTATAATTTAGCTGCTCTAAGCCATTTTATAGCAGTTTGGACACAGGATTCAGACATATTCACTGACAGTTTCTTAGATCAAGTATTCCTCTGTAACACTTCACTTGACAATTTTTTATACCTTCCTTTGATAGAGTAACCTTGTCAGTCAAGGAAAATTCCTTGTTAATGCCAGTTTGGCGAAAATGGAGGAAAATTTGGCAACTCAAATATTTGAATCCAGATCATTCCTTGCTGTTCTCCCTTCTCCAGAACCAAGATTTTCAGAATGACAGGTCACACAGGGTTTTTAAATTTTGGCAACAAAATGGCCTATATCACGTGCAGCATTTTATAAATCCTGACTGTAAACAATACGATTTCTGAGCTGCAGGAACTATTCCTCAATTTTACTGTCCCATTCTTTAATTATTTACAGGCCACTAGCTATGTTAGGAGAGTGATTTTTAAATTACAACCTGCTGACTTGGATCCGGTGTTGGACTCAACCCTTCTACACACAGGCACAAAAAGATCCCACATATCCATGATTTACAAACATCTACTAGAAAAAATAGACTATGGGTATGTTCACGTTTTGGATCCGTTTTTTACCAGAAGAGAAACTGCATCCAAAAAACGTATCCAAAAACACCGCTGCAGAAGATTTTTTGTATGCGTTTTTCTATATATATACACACAGGTTATGGTTTGAAAAGGTAGACTCTTTAGTGTAATATACTTTACCCTTAGATTTGTATGTATGTAGGGGTATATAATATACTAAATCGGCCCCTAGAAGTCTCATTTGATCTAGAATAACTGTTTGAACTTTAGTAACCTAATGACCTACATTAGGAAGCCCACTAGGGGGAACTCACAGCATTTTACATGTGTTTAATCTTACAGAAATCACTCTTTATAAATCACTATTTATATATATTGAATGATATAAAAGCAGTTTTTTTTAGTATAGAATGGGTGTTTATAGAAATTATAGAAGTTTTTAATAATAAATGTATTAATTTTTTAGATAAATAGTTTATTATAGAATGTTGAGTGGTTTCAGTATAATACTAAAACCACTCAACATTCTATAATAAACTATCTAAAACATTTATAAATTTATAATTAAAAACTATAATTTCTATAAACTCCCATTCTATACTAAAAAACTGCTTTTATATCATTCAATAAAGAGTGAATTATAAGATTAAACATATAAAATGCTGTTATAGCGCCCTCTATTATGCTTCCTAGGAAACACATGTAAAATGCTGAGAGCTCACCCTAGTGGGCTTCCTAATGTAGGTCATTAGGTTACTAAAGTTCAAACAGTTCTTCTATGTCAAATGAGACCTCTAGCGGCCGATTTAGTATATTACACTTCAAATGTTAATCCAATGCATTTTTTGGATGTGCTTTTCGTATCAAAAGCGCATCCAAAATGTACCCAAAAGTATGTTGCGCTTTTGGATCCGTTTTTCGAGCTCCAAAAGCGCACTCTATTGCTTCATATGGGGCTTTCACTTGTGTAAAACGCAAGTAGAAATTACATGTCTATTCTTAAAATGGATACGAAGAGCGCATTGAAAAGACGCAAGTAAACACGCATCAGTGATCACTCGTCTGAACGGAGATGCGTGTTTTACATTGAAACCATTGTAAATAAAACTGCACATTGTTAGATAAGTTTTTTTTTTGGATTCGTTTTGGGTCCGAAAAATGGATCAAAAAATGGATCTGAAAAACGTTGTGTGAACATACCATAAAAAGGCTCTGGATTGAATTTCACAAAATGGCAGTGAAGGGACGTGTCCCTCACACCTTCTGTAATTTATATGTGGATCTCAAGGGGCTGCTCTCCCCCACTGCCTCTGCGATTGCCCGCAATCCAATGTTTCTGGGATTGAGTAACAGACTATATAAAACAATTTCTGTTAAGTACCTTTTCATGCTGTGTCTCACAGGCACTCTTTGGATATATAGATAGGGAGGAACAGGATATCACCAGGAAGGATCTGCACGTGCTGCCACAAGAAAATCTATTCTGCAGGTCTGGTTACACCCCACAAGTCTATCAATAACATTTTAGAAAGAGAAACCCACATTTCTCCAAAATATGGACTGGGTCGAGGCAGAAATGAGTCAAAAAATGTTTCACCTTATGGGGAGAACACATCATCACTTTACCAACAGATATTACGCATAAACTACTGACATGCTTTGGTACCTTGAAAAGCAAGCTCTTGGGGAAAACCCAATTATTATGTAGGCTGTTGCTGAATATTTAAGATGCGTTGGACTGTAAAATGCTCTGGGAGGTGCCTTTAGCA
The DNA here is from genome assembly GCA_025379985.1 of Phyllomedusa bahiana. Classification (NCBI taxonomy): domain Eukaryota; kingdom Metazoa; phylum Chordata; class Amphibia; order Anura; family Hylidae; genus Phyllomedusa; species Phyllomedusa bahiana. Next base: position 95,933 of record JAODAL010008571.1, on the reverse strand, counting down.
TAATTTTGGGATTTTCGCCCTATACCACAGCCACAGACCATTCGGAGACAATGGTACAGACACTGAGATTTACCTACATCAACGACTTAAAACGCCATCATAATATCCAATACCCATACGACATATGGTCTCTCCTGAAAGCCTTCAACCACTTTCCCTGGAAGACTGCATTCACAAAGATTATCGATACCTCAGCCCCTTAAAGTAATTACACATAAGCTTAAAACGTTTGCTGGCAGTTACTACGGCAGAGAGGGGCAATTCAGGGACATATCGAGGGCAGCAGGAAGTGGGGGACTCACGGCAATTGAGCATTTGGTCAGATCACTATATTCACAATGTGGAACGGGTGTGGGGGCGGACATTGATTGGAGTCAGACGTTATTTTCTACATGAACGCTAGGACAACTTGTTTTCTAATTTACTATACTGTAAATAGGTTATTTTTTTGTTTTCTAACAAAAATGAAAATGCATTTTCAATGTTGTGCATTCTATAAATATATTGTATGGATGCATCACTGTGTAATACTGTTACGCTTTATAACTATTGCAAATTGTAAACATGACTTTGAAGAGTTCAATAAAAACAAGTTATAAAAAAAAATCTCTATTTTGTAAATATGCACGGCAGCGCTATTTTCTACAACCAATAACTTTTTTGCTTATTCATGTATGGATTTGAGTTAGGGCTTGTTTTTTCGCAGGCGCAAGTTTAGTTTTTATTGGTACTATTTTGAGATACATGTAACTTTTTGGTCACTTTTTATTCCAATTATTTAGGGACATGAAATGACCCACAATTTTGGTGTTGGGAAATTTTTTCTTTCAGTGTTCACCATATAGACTTCAAAAATCAATTAGGCTGTGCACATCCATATATTTTGAAAAACGTAAGCATAGGTGCACACTGTGTGCACCTATGCTTATGTTTTTCAAAATATATGGCTGTGCACAGCCTAATTAATTTTTGAAGTCTATTTGAGGAATTGCAGCCTCATTGGCTTGCTGCACTCCGCCTACCTCTTTTAAACTGGTGCAGGATAATTCAATAGCAGGTTCCTATCACTCCCTGAGATGTAGTCTGAATGGACTCCTAGTGAGGTAACATGTTCAGTGTTAGGGACTCACCTGTGCTGGGATCCCCTTGACGCTATTGGAAGGTGAGCTTAATACAATCTTTGATCAAAAACTGTAAACTAAGAGTCACAGGTTTTTCATATTTTCCTTAGCAGTAATGCATTTCCAATATTCCTATATACCTTGATGTTTCACTTAGTTTTTAGTGTGCCACTGATATTTGTATTAGTGTTCACCATATGGAATACATTGTTATATTTTAATAGTTCCTACTTGTAGATGCAACAAAATACCAATTATGTGTAACTTTTTGGTTTAATTCATTTATTTGTAAAATGGCAAAAGGGGGTGTTTTAAATTTTTTATATTTTTTTATTTTATATTATTAAACTTTTTTTTCTTCAACTTATACATATATTCCTCATAAGGTACATGTCTGGCTGTCATGGCACCCCCGCAAACTCGTTGCAGTGGGCTAATTGGGGAGGAGGAAGGGGGCTCAGCAGTTGTGATCCCTGCTGTTAGTGGTGGATGTCAGCTGTATCTGACTGCCAGCACCCACCACATATGGAGTGGGCTCAGTGAAGTTATTGTTGGAACAACCCTTTTAATAATAATGATTTCACCATTATTTCTACTCTGTTACCCTATAGATGTCAGGTAATCCGGTTACTAACCGAATGCAAGAAGGTCACTTAATTGACGCCACGTTAAATAGGTTTTATCATTACAAGCTTTTGCAGACGTGAGCTGTTTCGATCTGTTACAGCTTCAAATCCAGGGGCCAGTCTCTCCTCTCAGTAGGCAGGTCTTCCCTCACTGAAGACTGATGACATCATTATTCAGTGTGAGCAAAGGAAGGGAGAGGATGTCACAGCTCTGCAGACCTCCTGCAATTCTCAATTCTCATATCTGCAGAACTGTCCGCTCCAGGCTCCCTGTAACCAGAACACCTGCATTGCTGTAAGCAGTTATACACACAGCCTGAATGGAGGAAACAAATGTGAGAAAGACATTCTGCTACCCCCTCTGTTATCAGGCAGGAAGTAGAGCAGACTGTATAAGGCTGTTATATGGGGGAAGCACAGGGTATAAGGCTGTGTTATATGATGGGAGAATAAATCTAGCAGCTAGAGACTCAGTAATTGCCCAGAACCTTTACATAGAACTTTCACTGGGAGAAGGGTGAGAGAGAGGAGCTGAGACAGCCTTTATTTTACAGACACAGTCATCACAGACAGCTCTTTTCACTTTCATTTTCCACAGCTCAGATGGGAGTAAGCACAGAGTGCAGGCAGCCAATCACAACACAGGGGGCATGTCCCATCCAGGGTGCATGGCCGAACAGGCTGAATGACATATCAGTCAGCCAATCACAGAAAAGGGGGGCATGACCAGAGGGCCTGCTGCAGAAATAGTTATAGCTGCACAGATTAGCATATATCTGCTATACTAAGTGATTTAGGTAATGCAAACCAATTGCAAAAGTGCTTATTTTTACTGTCCCCATCATTTCAGATATGACCTTTGTAGCGAGAAAACCCCTGTAAGTCCATAGTTACTTCATGGAAGCCATTACTGTGAACATAAATGTGGGATATACCATTTTTTTCTAGAAAGGGACCTACTACGTAGTATCCCTAAGAGATATAGGAGCAGAATTTTAAACACATATACACAGTTGTCACATTATTACGATCACTTCCTACTTCTGATGTCAGCAATACGTAGCTTATAAAGGAATTCACATATTCTGAGCAGGCTTGGTGTGTATATAAGATGTGCTGTCGGCATGCATATATGCATATCCCTTGCTGCTGTCATGGGTAAAAGGGATGATTCATCATAATGGATTATTGGCTTTCGGGGCAAGGGCGGCGGTATTTCTGAAACAGAGAACTATTTGCGTGCTGCTGTTGTGACAGTACAGTGGGGAAAAAAAGTATTTAGTCAGCCACCATTTGTGCAAGTTCTCCCACTTAAAAAGATGAGAGGCGCCTGTAATTGACATCATAGGTAGACCTCAACTATGAGAGACAAAATTAGAAAAACAAATCCCAAAGATCACATGGTCTGATTTGGAAATTTATTTGCAAATTAGGGTGGAAAATTAGTATTTGGTCACCTAAAGACAAGCAAGATTTCTGGTTCTCAGAGACCTGGAACTTCTTCTGTAAGAAGTTCCTCTGTCCTCCATTCATAACCTGTAGTAATGGCACCTGGTTGAAATTGTTATCAGTATAAAAAACTCCACTATGGTGAAGACCATAGTGCTGTAGAAGGACACCGGACACGAAATTGTAGCCCTGCACCAGGCTGGGAAGACTGAAACTGCAATAGGCAAGCAGCTTGGTATGAAGAAATCAACTGTGGGAGCAATAATTAGAAAATAGAAGACATACAAGACTACTGATAATCTCCCTCGTTCTGGGGCTCCACGCAAGATCTCACCCCGTGGGGTCACAATGATCACAAGAACGGTGAGCAAAAATCCCAGAACCACACGGGGGGACCTAGTGAATGACCTGCAGAGAGCTGGGATCAATGTAACAAAGGCTACCATCAGTAACACTACGTCGCCAGGGACACAGATCCTGCAGTGCCAGATGTGTCTTCCTGCTTAAGCCAGTACATGCCCGGGCATGTCTGAAGTTTGCTAGAGAGCATTTGGATGATCCAGAAGAGTATTGGGAGAATGTCATATGGTCAGATGAAACCAAAAGTAGAACTGTTTGGTAGACACACAACTCGTCGTGTTTGGAGGAGAGAGAATGCCGAGTTGCATCCAAAGAACACCATACCTACTGTGAAGCATGGGGGTGGCAACATCATGCTTTGGGGCTGTTTCTCTGCAAAGGGACCAGGACGACTGATCCGTGTACATGAAAGAATGAATGGGGCCATGTATTGGGAGATTCTGAGTGCAAACCTCCTTCCATCAGCAAGAGCATTGAAGATGAAACGTGGCCGAGTCTTTCAGCATGACAATGATCCCAAGCACATCGCCAGGACAACGAAGAAGTGGCTTCGTAAGAAGCATTTCAAGGTCCTGGAGTGCCCTAGCCAGCCTCCAGATCTCAACCCCATAGAAAACCTTTGGAGGGAGTTGAAAGTCCGTGTTGCTCTGCAACAGCCCCAAAACATCACTGCTTTAGAGCAGATCTGCATGGAGGAATGGGCCAACATACCAGCAACAGTGTGTGCCAACCTTGTGAAGACTTACAGAAAACATTTGACCTCTGGCATTGCCAACAAAAGATATATAACAAAGTATTGAGATGAACTTTTGTTATTGACCAAATACTTATTTTCCACCAGAATATGCAAATAAATTCTTTCCAAATCAGACAATGTGATTTTCAGGATTTGTTTTCTCATTCTGTCTCTCATAGTTGAGGTCTATCAATGATATCAATTACAGGCCTTTCTCATCTTTTTAAGTGGGAGAACTTCCACAATTGGTGGCTGACCAAATACTCCCTCCCCCCCCTCACGGTATGCTTACCTTTATTCCAATTCTGCCGGATCTGTGGAAGTACAAAACAGCTTTTTTCTGTCATTACCACCTTCTCCTCACAAATCTTTCAAATTAATTTTTTTTCTATTTCCAGATTTATAGTTTCCAATCGGTCTACATTATCAGGCATTGGTTACCAAAGCACTTTATTTAAGGACATCTCTAAGAAGTTAGAAGATTAGGTAATCTCTGCCCCTTCTGCAGATTGGGCAAGTGTTCTTTAGGGGCCTGTAGCATTTTTTATATTGATGTTCTAAAGTATAAAACTGTTTGGTGACAGATGTTCTTTATTCAACAGCTGAAATGTAATGACAAAAGGATGGCACTCGTAAGTTTTGCATTGAATAAAAAGCATTTTTCTTGTTTATTTGCCAAGCCAACAGTTGAATCTACATAGCTTTAACCACAGAGTATACAAACAGTTTTGATCCATATAATGTAGTTTCAGCGAACACAATCTATTTGCTCATAACTACTTGGAAAGTGTAAACAAAAAGTGAGAAAAATGAGTAAAAAGATGCAACACATCCTATACATCTTGTCATAAATCCATTGTAATATCTGCAAGGTACAGCTGTAACACCAACGTCAAGTGGATAGGATTTTTTTTTATACTTCCTAGACAAATCTAAGGTTTGCTTTTTCTAATAGAATATACCAACACATGAACCTGGTTTTACGTCTAGTATACATAAAAAAAATTTGATGAAGATGATGATCAAATAGAACTTGTATGTGGCAAGATAACTGTTTTATCTTCATATAGCATTTTTTTGGTGTCTTATACTTCCATCTACCTCTCCTAAAATAAAACACACAACCACAATGAAGCAACTCTGTACACTAAACAAATATTTTAATTATACTTGAACTATTTTCAAAATTGAGGGCAAGCGGAACTGAATTGAGTAACATCGCTATTTTGAAAAAAAATAAAAAAATTAAGTTTATCAAATGTGAATTTTTCAGTAAGAAAAAAAGCTTTATTGTTATTTATAGAACATTGCTCGGTTACTTAAAAATACAACACAAAGAATGTTATTCGAAGTACTGCAAGTTCCCCATATGCAAAATCAGACTTCATGACTGAAACACGGTAGTTGTGTAATTCCAGCAGATCTAAAATATATACAAAAGAGAGGTTTTATGTAGTTCCACCTACAACACAAAACAGAAGGCAACACAATAGTAATTACTATGCTACATACCCTTAATGAAGAAAGGAAAGCATAAGATGGAGATTTAGGTCATGATGCATATTAAAGGGGTTTTTAATTACGATTTTCAGCTGCTGCAATGATAAAGAAAAAAAATTCTCGCTATACCACTTACTGCCGGCAGTCTCCCATGTTCATCCATTTATTTCCGGCTGTCAGGACAGCTTGTTTCCAGCTGTCATGCGCCATTGCCTTGGTATCACCACTTTGGAAGTCAACAGCTGTACTTGAAATTCCCATCGATTTCAATAGAAAATATTTTGAACATCTCTCGTTCAAGGGGTTAGCCTGTCAATATGCCATCAATGTGTTTGCTGGGACGACTTCTCTAATCAGTGATGTCAAGGCAATGGCACGTGACTGGCTCATTAATGCTGCACCCAACCATACAGCTAAAATTAAATAGAAGAATGGGAGAGACCGTGGGCTGCAGCACTGAACCCCGGTGTGTGGTGAGGAGAACATGAATTTTTATTATTTTAATAGTGCAGCAGTAGAGGAAGATTGTAATTTAAAAATTGTAACAGGAAAACCCCTTAAATTAGCAGGTGGGGGCATGACTGAGGTCAGTGAATGCATATCATTAAAGGGCTTGTGAAAGAAACCAAAAAAGAAAAGAAAATATAATGTAGGAATACCAAGGATAAGCAGTAAATATGTCACAGTACAGGGTATGAATTACTTACAAACTCTGTTCTATCGCAAATTATTGCCATGTTGGATCTTGTCACTGGGCTAGTGGGCGGAGCTAAGTTGGTAAGCGTGCTGTTTGAAAACTACATGCCCCACAACAGCCGCATCCTCCCAGCTGAGCTATAGATTTTGTGTACACAATCCACACCAAATATATATATATTAGAGAGAAATGTATACACACATATATATATGCATACTTTTATTTGAAAGTCTCCTTTCTACACTGAAGAGCCGTACTTCACACCATAAGCCTCTCTGGCTAACTGAGCGCAGCACATGCTCAGTTATGTCAGTCAGCCTAACCAGGAATCAGCTCAGAGTCAATCCTACTGCTGTACTCTGCATTCCAGGGCAGGTTTCTGCACAGGAAGGAGCCCAGCGGCCATTTTCTTCTGCTATAATCATTATCACCTAGACAAGTCTAGCAAACTTTTCTAATTAGAGGTAATTAAGCATTTTTTTCATTATGACAAGTAGGTTACGTATTTATTTTTCACCTTTTCCCAGAGAACTCCTTTAACGGCAATTTTATTTTTTTTTTTATCTAAAACGATTTAAAAATTCTGTGGCAATAAATCTCTTGGTCTAATTTATTGAGATGCACCTGTACTATCATTGAAAAGTTGATCTTTGTCCGCAATTCAAATCAAATAGAGAAACCCATATATTGTACTGATTCATTACACACAGAGTGATTTCAAGTGTTTATTTCTTTTAATGTGGGCGATTATGACTTGGCTAATGAAAACCCAAAATTCAGTGTACCAGAAAATTAGAATAGTGTGAGAGGTCAATATTGTTGACTCATGGCATCACACGCAAAGGTTTCCTAAATCTTCAAATGGTCCCTCAATCTGGTTGCACAATCATGGAGAAGACTGCTGACTTGACAGTTGTTCAGAAGACAGTCATTGACACCCTCTACAAGGAGGATAAACCATGAAAGGTCATTGCTAAAGAAGCTGGCTGTCAGATGCTATATCAAAGCATATTAATGGAACATTGTATGAAAGGAAAAAAGTGTGGTAAAAAAAGGTGCAGAAGCAACCGGGATGACCACAGCCTTGGAAGGAGTGTCAAGAAAAGACCATTCAAGAATCTGGGAGGGATTCACAAGGAGTGGACTGCGGCTGGGGTCAGTGCTTTTAGAGCCACCACACACAGACGTTTCCAGGACATGGGTTACAACTGTAGCATTGCTTATGTTAAGCCATTCGTGACCCAGAGACACCATCAGAAGTGTCTTACTTGGAGAGAAAAAAAGACTGGACTGTTGATCAGTGCAAAAAAGTCCTGTTTTCAGATAAAAGTACATTTTGCATTTTATTTGGAAATCAAGGTCCTAGAGTCTGAAGGAAGCGTGGAGAGGACACAATCCAAGCTGCTTGAGATCCAGTGTGCTGTTTCCACAGTGATGGTTTGGGGAGCCGTGTCATCTGCTGGTGTAGATCCACTGTGTTATATTGAGTCCAAGGTCAGTGCAGGAGTCTACCAGGAAACTTTAGACCACTTTTTCTATTGGTTTCATATACAATTCTAATTTTCTGACATTCTGAATTTGGGGTTTTCATTATCTGTAAGCCATAATCATCTACATTAAAATGAACAAATCACATGACATATATTGCTGTGTGTGAGTCTATACAATATGTGGGGTTCTCTATTTGACTTGATTTACAGACACATTTACTTTGATGACATTCAAATTTATTTTGAAATTCACCACTATATCATTATAATGGCTGAAGGTCTGTTTTTCTGATATAAAGTTTGAAAGTCCCTGCATATACATAGGTTTAATAGCGGAGAGCTCTTAATGCTATCAAGTTAGATTAAGAAATTAACCTACTCAAAATGTTGGACATGAAGAACAGATAAAAGGAATGTTCAGGAGTTTTATCTTAAATTAACTAAATCAATGTATTATTGTTGGGGGTCCAAGCCCTAGCAGTAACTCATGGTGGCTTATCCCAAGCATAGGCAATATACTACAAGCTAAACTGAAAAAGTGAACGTTCAATTCAAGGCAAGTTAAAATAGCTGCGGGCAAAAGTTTATTCTGTGTGTATAAGGGCAAGTTACTCAGCTACTTCTTTGGTGAACTGTCAATCTATGCCCTGTTGGATAGATTGGGTGCTTATACAATTTTGCCTCCACACTCTCCATATTTACTTGCACCTACATCACTGAAAACTTCCCTCAGCAGTAATGCTACTGTAGTTTACAGTACCTGTTTGCAGTATAAAGAAATTCTATCTTTATTTACCTTGAATTTCTATAGAAGAGCATATAAAAAGAAGTATTAAGGCATGTTCACACTGCGTATGTGAGGGGCATAATTCGGGGCTTAATTGAGCTGCAATATGCCCAAAATACGCCCCGCAAATACGGTAAATCATAGCACTGAGTTCTATTAGTACCTGCCATCTTCCCCGGTGTGTGCTGTGCAGTGCCAAAAAGAACCAACATGGGGGAAAGTGAAAGTGGATGGGAGGCGGCCAGAGTGCTTTAGAAGTACGTGCTGGTGCATATAGTGCATACTTCTAAAGCAGCAGGTGTATTGTTGCGCGCACAGTGCACGCCACTATACAATCGTGTGAACATACCTTAACAACACCTTTGTGGGAAAACAAACTGTCATCTAGATCCATGGAGACCACAACACAACAGAATAAGTAGTCTTCAAAAGTAAAAAAAAAAACAAAAAAAAAAAACACTGTGGTAGAAAATAATTTCTACTTAACTAATTTTGTTTCAACATACAACACTGACCATTCAGAGTGTACTCCATACCTATTTTAGCTGTTTCATATAAGCTATTTTCTTGAACGTTCCCTATCACGTGAACTGCCATGGTGACTTGTGTTCCGACTTCCTGAGCGACTACGATGATGCCTGTGCCGCTCTCTTGACCTTGACCTTCGTTTGTCACGAGAAGATGATCTTGATCTACGTTTCTTCCTCTCCTTGGACCGTGAACTTAATTAAAATACAATCACATCAGATAAGCCAGATAAAGAAACCTTTCAAAACATAACTGTATTACTTATGCACACCTACAGCTTGCTTTAAAACAATATCAGGATACTTTCACATTAGGCAATAATACATAACAATAGTTAGAAAGGTGGATACATTTTTTATGTAAAACACCTACCGCTTTCCTGCTTTATCTTCTCGGTCTCTCTCTTCCCGTCTCCGCAAGCGTTCCTGGTTTCGTTTTTCCTGCTTGCTTGCAACAGTTTTCTAAATTGGGGGGACAATGCAAGACATGAACAGAGGTAAGAGGCCACAAATTACTCAGTGGGATCCAACCTCTAGGACTGCGAATGACCAAGAATCAGGTGCTGACCCATGTATTCCCACATTTCCAATTTACTAACATGGAGTGTTTCCATTTTAGAACACTTACAATATCTATTCGTCATAAATAAATGTAGCGGGCACAAAAGTGAAACGATCAGATCAATATTCATATCCAAGTTATTTTCTACTTTAGAAGTTTTAAAGCATTTAGGCCTCTATATACTGTAGACCTTGTGGTCTCTAAGCCATTCAGTATCTATTAATTCAATACCTTATCAGTCCAGGCCAAGTAAAATGAGCAGAGACTACCTATACTATTAAGGATGTAGCCACATATTCTAATCAATTTCAGAATAAGTTATGGGGTATATTGTGCACACATTCCAGTAGAATAAAGCAATATTATTACACATAATTATTCACTTTTCATATAGAAGTGAAAACTTAAAGCCCGAAAAATCGAGATAAATACCTACCCTCATTTGATCAAGTTTCTCTCGGATGAGAATAAACCCTAAATGCAACTTTCCCCCAAAGTGATCTGCAAGTCGACGATCATTGTCATGTAATCCAAGGTATGCAGAACACACTTCACAAACCCGCAGTTTCTGCTGCTGAAAGCTGGATGCCGGCATTGAATTGCGGTATTCATCCTAAGAATAAAGTGGAAGTAGGAAACACTTTAGAAGATTAGCAAGAGCATAGAACATGTTTAAAGGGAACCTGTCAGGTGGTTTATACTACCCCATCTGAGAGCAGGATGTGATAGCTGTAGAGAAGCAGAGCTCTGTGATACATAGGTTTATTTAGTTTGGAGCAGGATTTCTGAGTAAAAGCAGAGAAAACCCTGACCAGACTCCTTAAGTGACAGTAGTCCTGCTTATCCCCACCCCTATACAAAGACTGACAGCTTTCCCTGCATTAGTGTGTATTCAGAGCAAACTGTAAATCACTGTATATTGGTCAGGTTCATCAGTAATTTCAGAGACTCGGCATCAAATCATATAAACCTATGTATCAGCCTCTCTCCCTCTATTACACCCTGCACTAAGAACAGGTAGCATAAACCACCTGACCAGTTCCCTTTAACTTGCAGGTGACCAAATGTGCATCGAGTACACATGAACGTATATAGTGACCTCATACCCTGGCTAATAGAAGAGATCCTGACCACCTCCATGACACCTACATGCCCTATTAAGGGAAATTTAACACATGACCAAGGCAGGGATTGTAGAGTTTCTAAACCTTTTGTTTTTTTATCCTGTTTTCTCCATGCATATATAAGCTAACAATTTCTTTAAGAAATTAAGTGTTAAAGAAGGGTACAAAAATGTTATGTGCTGGCTTTAATGGGATTAAAATCTGAGCAGAACGCGTGATACAATTAGGCAATAAAGCAGCTAAACTGTAGTAAAACTTACAACTTAAATGAAGCTTCAAGAAAACTTTACATAAGGAATACTGTATTATACAGAGATAAATTAAAAAGAAAAAACTTTGGAAGCTTTAGGTTGGCAAAAATAGTACATACCAAATTAGTAGTGCTCACTACTGACATGGTTAATAAAATGGATGCATACCACACAAATATTGGTGAACATTATTTAGTGCCTTAAAACCGAAAGAAATCATTCATCCCCATCCAAGGTACAAAGCAATTGAAGAGTGTAAAAAGAACCAAGATTAAACAATACAGTAGTGTCAAGTGTGTTAAACTTCTAAATGGGGGCGTGGCTTGGAGAGCTCAGTGGATGGCCGCACATTGAAGGAGCTCCGCTTCCAAGCCACCCAAACCTGCAGTTTCCCGGCAACATCCGCACCCTAGATGGGGAGAGGCCGTGCACGGACCCCCAGAAAAGCACCCGCTACTACTCCAGCACCTCCGGCTCCTGGAACAGGCATAGAATGCTTTATAATGCGGCGCGCGGGAAGACGCAGCTCCCCAGAGGATCCGGCGCCATCTTCATCCGGCGGCAGCCAGCAAGCAGCCAGGAGAGAAAGGAAGTCTCGGCGCACACCGGAGGAGCCCTTCACCTCACTACCACCTGTCCTCCCGGAGGCCCCCGGCAACCCCGACGGATCGGGTAAGGTCTGCAGCCTGCCCGCCTCCCTGGCCCACGCTCCCCTACACCACGCAGCAGTCACCATCTTACAGCCCAACCTAGATCCCGGCAGCGCCACAGTGACATCGGCGGTAAGACCGCTGGACCACCTGCACTCGGACCCAGAGTTGGTGGGCACATCTCTTGACCCGGTGGCAACTCTGCAGGGGGCTTGCTTCCACTCCAGGGGACACTGCACCGACGGCTGTATCGCTGGCCCCCGCGGCAGCCTCACCTCTGCACCTCCTCCCCCCCATCCTGCAGAACTCTCTGAGACCCGCTCTCATAAAGGAGGCACCAACCGTAATTCCTCAGCTGCACTGCCACCCCAGATCCATCTCCCTCAGGGTCCCACAGACACTGCCCTTGCCCCTAGCGACCCAAGTGGTGTCTACTCCCTGACCACCATGCTGGCTTCTCCTCCGCCAAGCTCGGCTAGTCCGCGCCCTCCACCAAGGACTGCTGATGCCAACTTGGGCAAACTGGGCTCGGTGGCCACTGGGGTGCCCCCCAACATCAGACCCTCTTCCTCGGAGCCACCGCTACCTTCGGACTTCTTAGAGCCCTCCCGACAGCTAGCAGCAGCCAGTCCGGAGCTCCTCCACTCTGACACTGGGCCACCATATCCCACTGGAAGGCCTCCAGTCAGGGAGATGCCCCATGGAAGGAGATCGCCTTCCCACCCCCACAGCTGTGGGATGCTTCTCAGGGAGACTCAGTGGGCCCATCCATATCCCAAACCTCGGGGCCATCACCTCATAACTGCCAGCCAGGCCTGCCGTCTCCATATCCAGCTTCTCAGGCCCAGGCTCTGTCGCTTCCGCCAGACTTCCAACAGTGGACCCATCATCTGCAGCTCTTGCCGACAAGAATGGACTTTCAAACCCTAATATCTGAGGTTAAAGACACCTGCAAACAGATCTCACTACTGCGACAGGACATTATACATCTTATTGACAGAGTAGACTTGCTGGACCAAGCTCAGGGGTCCACTCAAAGCTATCTATCTGCCCTCCACCCACCACTCGCTGCCCAAGCGTCAGTAATACGTGATTTGGGAAGGCATGTTGAGGACCTCGACAATAGGGGATGCCGGAATAATATTCGGGTTCGGGGCCTGCCTGAAACCGTCCCTGATGATGGCATCCCCTCCGCATTCAACGCCATCTTGAACATGGTTCTTGTCTAGCAGCCCACCCGCCCCATTAAGCTGGACAGGGCCCACAGAGCACTTCGCCCAAAGGGGTCCTCCCCCCTCTCTCGAGATGTCATCTGTTGTATTCATGACTTCGCAACCAAAGAACGTATCCTGATGAAAGCCCGGGCTATGGCACGCTGGAATATGAAGGTGCATCACTACAGCTCTTCCAGGATCTCTCATGGGTGACTACAGAAACGGCGCCTCCTGAAACCGCTCTTATCCACCTTGAGAGACCACCAGATTCTGTACCGCTGGGGTTTCCCGTTCGCCCTCACGGCCAGGAAGGATGGTCGTTCTGCTATGCTGAAAACACAGGACGATCTGCAGCCGTTCTGCGACTTCCTACAGATCCCAGTTCCCCAACTGCCAGATTGGGACTTGGACACCTTGACCCCCCCCCCAACCTCCCAATATGGCAGCATCCTGCACGGAAAAAGCGTCGCCCGACCAATGATGCCTCTGCAGGTCGCAGGCTCCTGCATACCCTGCCTCACCAATTCTGATCAATGGACTCCTGGGTTCATCTAACATCTCTCCCCACCCCACCCACATCTAGGTCATGTTCTGGTCTTTTACCGCTAGAAAGCTTCACTTTGGGCGGCTTGGTTGCTACCTTACCGATTGCTCATTTTACCTTCCTTTCCAGTTAGATTTATGGTGCGAGTCCATAATCCCTAAACTCACTGTTCTCCTTACTGAGGGTTGAGCACCGTTTCTGTGATTCAGCTCATCCCCTCTCCTGGTGCTGAGGACTGAGGGTTCGTGGTGCCCAGACTTTTGTAGGGGTTCACCGCCTACCCCCACCCCCCAGTACCCGGTTAACGTTGTTATATCTTTGACCGTTTTCCGATGTTGTTCAAATACGTTGGTTTTAATTGATTGTACTACATTTCAATTCTTTTCGTTTAGTGTCCCCCTGTCTCGTGTTTTGTCTGGCTTTCCTATTGTGTCTCCCTCCATCACTCAGTGATAATGGTCACATGTGTAACCATCAATGCAAAAGGATTAAACTCCAATGTGAAGCGCCGTCTTCTTCTACGCGAACTACGCGCCTTGAAGGCGGACATAGCATTTGTTCAGGAGACCCACTTTGACTAACAGGGCTCCTTTAAGTTTGCCAAAGCTGCATTCCCCGTCGCTTACTCTGCTTCCAGTGGCCGGAAAAAAGCCGGTGTTGCTGTTCTCATATCGGCCACGTGTCCCCTTCAGATCACCCACTCGGATATCGACCCCTCCGGTCGCTACATAATCCTCCAGGGTACCTTACATGGAACCCCGCTGACTCTGTGTAATTTATATACTCCTAACACTTCCCAAATCCATTTTTTAACTCGAATCTTTGCCAAGATGTCCAGGCTCCTCTCAGGGGCACTCCTGATAGGGGGAGATTTCAACCTAGTGTTCTCCCCAAATATGGATAGACCTTCCCTCCAAGGGAAGCCACCTGCGAAAGCCCTAGTTCAGACCGCCACAGCGTTGCGTAAACTGGTCAGGAAGCATGGCCTATTCGATCTTTGGAGGATAAACCACCCCACGGACCGGTCCTTTACCTTCTATTTCCCCCCACATCAGACTCATTCCCGAATTGATTTCTTTTTTGGGAACACCCCGCTCCTATGGATGATGTCGGATGCTCAGATTGGTCCCATCTCCTGGTCTGATCATGCGCCGGTATCCCTCTCGCTAAAAACAGGGACCCCTTGCACATGCTCCTGCCATTGGCGCCTGAACGACTCCATGCTGCGTAGACCAGACCTCCGGGACGAAATTCAAAGTGCCCTCACCACCTTCTTTGATCTTAATGAGGGTTCGGTATCATCAATCTCCACCCCATGGCAGGCTCATAAGGCTGTTCTCAAAGGGAAGTGTATTTCCCTGGGGGCTAGACTGAAAAAGGATGCTCATGCACAAACTCAGACCCTACAGCGTCGTCTTCAGTCTTTACAGACTGCGATGCTTTCTAGACCTACCGTCAGTACCCTCCGTTCTATTGTAGAAACTAGGTCCCGTTTAAAAGAGCTGGCCCTACGGAAAGTTGAGCGAATGTTGCTTTATTCTAAGCAGAAATTTTACGAATTTGGCAACAAGGCGCACACCCTCCTGGCTAGGCAACTCAAGGAGAGGAAAGTTAACTCCGCCCCGCAGGCCTTGAAAGGCTCAGACGGCACACTGCATTACAACCCGGCGGCTATAGGGGACATATTTAGCCGTTTCTTCTCTGAGCTTTACTCCCTCCCTAAAGATCCCCTGACCTCTGACTCGGAGCTAAAGGCTAGAATAGATACTTTTCAAGACTCCTGCTCCCTCCCGAAGTTGTCAGCGGAAGCGGACAGCAAGCTTAGCTCTCGAATCAGCTTGGATGAGCTCACTGAAGTTATTAAGGAACTCCCGACGGGAAAGGTCCCCGGACCAGATGGGTTCTCCTATCTATACTACAAAACATTCACACAGGACCTGGCCCCTCGTATGCTCACGTTGATTAATGACTTCTTGGAAGGTGCCCCAATACCGAGCGAAATGTCTCACTTTTATCTCACCCTCATCCCTAAGCCTGAGAAGGACCCATCGGAGTGTGCAAGCTATAGACCGATAGCCCTTTTAAATTCGGACATTAAGATTTTCTCAAAGCTCCTGGCCAACAGACTGAATGCCTGGCTTCCCCAACTGGTCCATAAAGACCAAGTGGGCTTTGTCCCTTGTCGTCATGGTTTGGATAACACACGCCGAGCGATGGATCTGATTGACATTGCGAATCTCCAGAAATATGAGGCCTAGTTGCTTAGCCTAGACGCGGAAAAGGCCTTTGACCGCCTAAGCTGGCCTTTCCTATTTAGCACCCTTAAGTCCTTTGGTACTGGGAATTTTCTGGGAGCCGTTGCGAGCCTTTACTCCACCCCGTTGGCTTCTATAAAAATGCCACATGTGACCACCCGTCTCTTTAAAATCTACAATGGAACTCGCCAGGGATGTCCCCTCTCCCCCCTCCTCTTTATTCTTTGCATGGAACCCCTTGCATCTCGAGTCCGTTCCCATCCCTTCATTTCAGGCATTCATGTCAAGGACAGGGATTTTTTGCGGATGATGTCCTATTGACATTGACTAACCTCACCTCTTCGCTCTCTAGCTTGCACACTCTACTGGAAGAATTTGGTAGGGTGTCGAGTTTTACGGTGAATGCAACCAAGACGGAGGCCCTCCCCCTAAACATCCCGCACGAAACCCTGGTAGGACCCAATACCGATATAAATGGCAAACCTCCTCCCTTAAATACCTGGGAGTCAATTTAACGCAGGACTATAAGTCCCTATACCGGGCAAACTTCCCCCCCCATTTCCAAGATATACGCATCCTCTTGACTAAATGGCATACCATGACACTATCCTTGATTGGGCGCATTAACACAGTCAAAATGTCAATCATACCCAAGCTACTCTATCTTTTTGAAACCCTTCCCGTTCCGATCCCCCTTAGTGCCCTAAAATCTTTACAATCGGCTATATTTAAAATTATATGGGCCCATGGTCGGCACAGGATTGCCAAAGATGTGCTGATGGCGAGCAAGAGTAGGGGTGGTTTGGCGGCCCCTAATATTCTTAAATATTATTGGGCAACACATTTGCGCATCATCACAGCGTGGTCTACCTTGCCAGCATTTTCTAAATGGATGGAAATTGAGAAATTATGGTTGGCCCCGTTCCACCCTAACATGTTTCTTTGGCATACCAAGGAAACCCCAAGAACAAGGCCCTTGCCAGGCCCAATAGAGTTTACTAGATCCATTTGGAAGTACTGCCAAGCTAGATTCCCCCTGGCCTCTAAGGCATCTCCAATGTCCTCCTTTCTTTACACCCCCCTCTTGCCTGCTAGCACATCTGGCGCTTTTGTAGCCCCTTGGCAACAGCATAATCTGTTCCGGTTTGCAGACATAGCACACTTAAGCACCAGGTAACTCATCCCATTTGCAGATCTATCAGATAAATTCAGTTTCCCCTCTAGGGCCCAGTTTTCATATCTCCAAATTAAACACTTAATGCTGGTACTCACTGGCGGATCCCCGCTCTCCATCCCCACCCCCTTCGAGAGGTTGTGCAAGTGGGGGCACCTGTCCAAAGACCTGATCTCGCAGATATCGGCTCTTCTGAATGATTCCGCCCCAGACGCTGAGCCTTATTTTCCCTATATGCCCAAATGGGAAGCCTTTCTGGGACGTAAACTTCCCTATCATGTCTGGCAGGTTATTTGGCATAGGGCAGCTACTTCCTCCGCTTGTATAACCTATAAAGAAACTCAGTATAAACGTCTAATGCATTGGGACCACACCCCGGAGTTACTCCACAGATTTAATCCTATGATTTCAGGGGCTTGTTGGAGATGTGGTGCCATCCCGGGGTCGCTAACTCACATATTCTGGGACTGCCCCAATATACAACGGTTCTGGATGCAGGTTAGCGGGGTCTTAGCGGGGACATTTGGCCGCAGAATCCCGATCGACCCGCCTACATTTCTTCTGGATCTCCCGCCAGGAGGTTTCTCCAAATTAGAGGCCAAGTTGCTCCTGCACATTCTTACGGCCACCAAGTGTTTGATTTTGGCCTTCTGGAAGCAGACCCTCCCCCCTCCGTGCACGACCTACATACAAGGATTTGCGAAGTCCAGCGTGTAGAGAAGCTCACCTCTTGCTTACACAACAAACTGGATCTCCATGATGCGGTCTGGAAACCCTGGGTCTCTTACTGGGCTCAGCTACAGCCTTAGATTGGCACGACCTATCGGGCGCCGCCTTCCTTCTTCCCTCCCCATCACCTCATTAGTGCTTGCCCTGAGCCTTGGTTGTATGTTTCCTGTGACTTGCTCTCATTTCATCGCCACACACTACTTTGTGTGGGTTTGAGTGTCCGGCGCAATATTACTACCAAACCTCTTGCTCATCCATCACTGAATGGTCCCCCCCTCTTTTCCCTCCTATCTTCTCCCTCATGTCTAGTCTTGTTGTCTGTCTATTTGTCTTTTTGTTTGACCTTCCTCACATGCAAAGCTGGCTGCTTTTGTTTATTGTTCCCAATAATGTCTCCCTAACAGGCATATGTGGTATACTTGTGATACCACCAACTGCACTGATGAGTGTTCTTAGGTGCAAACCCCTCTTAGGGTACTGTTTCATGCTCACAGACAGCCGCCAGAGTCATGGAATTGAATGCTATATAGTGCCTTGTCTTGATAATTAACATTATGACATTTGCATTGTATGTCCAGTTTCTTTTTGCTCTTGTTTAGTGAAAATAATTCTGAAAAACTTTAATAAAATACAGTTTAAAAAAACAAAAAACTTCTAAATGAAAATTGTAATAAAATACCCACCTCAGCCTCTCGTTTCCGGGCCTTTACTCTCTCCATCTCCATCAGAATCCTCTGTGATTCATCCACATTCCCTTCAGCTCCTAGTTGTTCAGCTTTTGCCAGCAATTTTCCGATCTCTTCATTCAACTCGTGAACTTTTTCTGCCTAAAAAAAAAAAAAAAAAAAATAGAAAATTCCCATGAAAAAGTTTGACCCAGTGAATTAATTAACAAACAGAAAATATATTCTGAAGGGCAGTGTGTCACGGCTGGACTGGTCAGACCTCTGAAAAGCAACTAGAATGGTCACAAATGCCAAGACTCATTGAACCTCGAGCCTTAGTCACCTTGTTGAATGTCATTATGACAAACATCTCACGACAATGGCCGCAGTAATGTGTGTATGTATGTAGGTGTCCAGTGTGTATTGTTTAAAACAGGTCTATATCTAAATAGAAACTGTAAAATGATGCTCAAACGCAGTACAGTTCCTGATGCGAAAATTACACTTTCTGAAATGTACAAATCACTAGAGAAAGTTTTGAACAGAATTTGACAGGCACGCTGGGAGATTTGATCTCAACCACAAATACAGGCAGATCCCGACTTGCACCATTCAGACTTACATCTGTCCCTTAGTTACAAACAGAGATTTATAGGGAATGCTGGAACTTGTAGTTCCATGTTCCACAGCAGATAGTAGCTGTGGAACGACAAGTTCCAGCATGTCACAGCAGCACATGAGGCGAAATCTTCTTAACAGAGGCACATACAGCAAAACAAATGTAAAAACCATTCCCTGCACTATCCGAAACTTTAAAAAAAAAATTAAAAAAAACCCCTTACGTGCTGGTGTTACATTTAATAAATGTAACAGTTCCAACTTACAAATTCAACTTAAGAACAAATCTGCAGTCCCTATCCCATTCATAACCCGGGGACTGCCTATATATCCCAATACTGTAATAGTTCCAGTGACCACCTTTTTGTGGGAAAATAATGAAAAGTTCTTTTTGTTTGTTTATGCTGTTTCAGGGACATACTTCTAAATGTGGGAGTTCACTTTTATTTTTAAATTAACTGAATTCTTACACTAAGGCTAAGTTCACACGGCATAATTGCGGGACATAAGTAAGCCCCGCAATTACGCCGGGACTTCGGAAGACTTCATATTTGCCGCTAGTAATTGACATGTTACTTATCTCCCCGTGCGTCGTATTGTATACATGGGGAGAGGAGGCGTAATCCATAGTTCTCTATGAGAACTGTGGATTAC
This sequence comes from Phyllomedusa bahiana, assembly GCA_025379985.1. Lineage (NCBI taxonomy): Eukaryota > Metazoa > Chordata > Amphibia > Anura > Hylidae > Phyllomedusa > Phyllomedusa bahiana. The sequence continues at coordinate 76,200 of JAODAL010008571.1, read as the reverse complement.
CGTAATGACTCGTTTTTGAGCGTAGTATGCCACAAAATGCGTGGCGAAATGCGCCCCAGTTTAAGCCGTGTGAACATAGCCTAATGAATAAAATATTAAACAAAATTATATGAATTATTGGCAGCAGGGCTGTGGAATCTGTGTCAATCTTGGTGGAGTCGGAGTCGTTACACAATGGACCGACTCCCAAAATACATAATTAATTGGTACAGTTAGTTCTATGCAGAGAGAAGAGCAGGAGGAATTGGGTCTTGCCAGTGCTACTGCTCCCAGATCTTCATCCTCATCAGGTGAGAAGTGTAAGTTTGAAAAGTATTTGGATGACATGGAGCAGGCAAAGCGTTACCACAGGGGAGAAGATTCCGCTTCCATAGCAAACAAATTGACCATATTTCAGTGAAATTTTTCACTTGCTTTTAAAGAAGTAGAAAAGTTCAACTGTTCATCAGAACTGACTGTGCCTGAGGCAATTCCTTTATACCCTGACATTGTTAGAGATGTTGCCCCTGTGGTCACCGCTTTTCCACCAACCCAAGTTACTGTACAGAGGCCGTTCTCTAGCCTGGAAATAATGAGATCAGATTTGAGGTCACCTATGAAGAAGGATCTGTTGGAGACGATACTTTTACTCAGAACAAATTCAGAGACTCCACAAATGTTATTCAGGACGTTTTTGTTGAAAACTGTTTTTTACCCACTTACTGCAGCGTTTTGCATATTTACAATTTTTTTAAGTTTTTAGTGTTCTAAAGTTTTATTCAATAAATATATTTGACACCGAAAAGCAAAAGGGTAACAATGTTTTGAACTTTTGACTTCCAGGCTCCACATCTCATCTACTACAGCTTTGAATGTGAGACTATCATCATGGCTATGACCTGCAACTATGCATATGCTTAGTTATGCAGATTCTTGTCATGTAATTGCATTGTTACTGTTTTGCACAAAAAAATATAGTACATGAAATAAGCCTTTTCTCAAGTACATGTCACTAGCAAATCCGAGGATTTACCTCCGGTTTACAGGGAAACAAGTTTTACTTTCACTTTGTCAGAGAGAGCTCACAATCTGATATTCCTTTGCTCGGGTGGTGGAATAATCTTTTCTTCTTGTTACTACAAGTTACAACCTGTTCTCACATTCCCTAATAGCTCAGTGTGTTATTAGACTGATTCCCAAGCAATAGGTCACTGGTTCAAGCAGCTATAAAGATGATTTCCCAAGAAAAGAGAAGCAGCCTCATCCAACTCATCGATTGAGTCTCTCGGCCAAGAAAATTGCCAAACTGCATCATGTGAGGCTATGACAGCTGGAAGAATATGAAATGAAGTCCATTCATCCATTCGAAAGCCAATAGGTGGACAACCAGGCAAAATATCAGGAGTCAACAAGTTGGCTCCTCACAAGGTCTATCAGTTCTTGTGCAACAGACACAGCAGTGGAGGCTTCGTAAGAATGAGATCAGATGTCCATGCAAGCACCATGCAACAAGCATTACACAGGTCGATCTGGAATGATGGACTGAAAAAAAGGGAAGAAGCCTCGACTTCAATCTCGTCATAAGAAGCGTCGGCAAAGAGTTTACAAAAAAGTACGGAAAACAGAAGATTGGAAACGGATGATTTGAAGCGATGAAAGTCAATAGACCGGGCTCTGATGGTGGCAAATGGGGTTGGAACAATGGGGCTAACAGATCAAGAAATGGAAGAAACTGTCAAGTTCAGTGGAGGAAGCCTGAGGATATGGGGATGCTTCACAGCCAAAGATGTTGGAGACCAGGATCGATGTTGATCTCAATGGTGAGCTGTATGTGAGCAGAGCCGTCTTAACAGAATTATGGGCCACTGGGCATAGCGCTGCAGTGGGCCCTGCCCAATTACATGACATCACACTTGGCCATGCCTCAAGCCCCCCCCCCTCCTCCCCTCCCAAGCACACGCCACTTATGTCTGGACACCGGCAGCCTGCAGCCTACAAGACTATTTGGCAGGGCAGTGGTTTTTAACTGTTTGCACATCCTAAAACACGAAAAACAGTTAAATAAGTGAAGCCAACCAAGATATCCAGGGTATGTTTATTGTATTCCTGGGACATAAATACACCACTTGGGACCCCTATACTTGTTGAGGCCCCCGTGCAACTTCCTAGTGTACCCAGTAGAAAAGATGGCTCTGAATGTGAGTGTCCTACAAGATGCGTTACTTCATACACTCGAGTACTATGGGTATGAAAAGGATGACATAGTGTACCAGCAGGACAATGACTTGAAGCATATATCAAGATTGGAGAAGGAATGGTTCAATGACAAAGTAGAGTTGCTGTATCCCCAGACCTCAACCCAATCTAACACTTGTGGGTAGAGTTGAAGAAAAAGCTGTACTCGTACCAAAGTCCAGTCTGCACCAACACTGGGTATGTGTAGAAGAGACCTGGGTTCAAATTTTGGTCAAGACATGCTTGAATCTGATCCAGAGCCCAGAAGGATTCAGACAGTATTGAATGCCAAAGGTGGATTTACCAAAATACTAACCAAATAATAAAAATTTACATTTTGATTTTGGGAGCAAAATGGTAACAATGCAGTTACATGACAAGAATCTGCAGAACGAATCAGATGCTAGATACTTTCAAGTCAAATTTATGTATAAGATAGGCAAGAAGATGGTCTCCAAAATTATGGTAGTCTCATGTTCAAAGCTGTAGTAGATGGTAAGATATAGAGCCTGAAAGTCAATATTTCAATACATTGTGACAATTTTGCTTGTCAGTGTATGTTCTACCTAAATATCATGATTATTTTATCATAAGGTGATAAAAAGCCTGATGTTACCATTTTACTACAGTAAGGTTATCACTAAAACATGCGCCATGTACAAGATAGTGGGAGTCGGAGTCAGGAAAATTGAGGAGTCTGAGCTTTGGCTTACCGACTCCACCGATTAGCAGGTCTGTAAAGTTTGTATTACCTATAGCTGTGCTGCAAAGACTACACTTCCTTAATGTAGCAACAATTATAGCCCAAGCTGTAACTTGGTATTTTACGTCAATCAATACTGATGTCTTTATAAAGGAAGCATTGTGCCTAAACTTTTATGTTTAGCAAATGAAAACCCTGTAAACATAATCCAGCAGTTGCCGTCTGCTTTTTGGAGGGACACGTATCCTGTTTTCAGAGAAAGAGAGATATATACATACATGTATGTATATATATATATATATATATATATATATATATATATATATTATATATATATATATATATATATAGACACACACATATACATAAAACACACAGACACAGCAGGTGAAATAAGTATTTAACACATCACCAATTTTCTAAATATTTTTTTAAAGATGCTATTGACATGAAATTCTCACCAGATGCTAGTAACAACCCATCCAATCCTCATAGGCAAAGTAATTAAACCATAATGTCCTTAAATTAAAGAGCACCTATCACCACAACACAAAAAATTATAGTACATGAAATAAGCCTTTTCTCAAGTACATGTCGCTAGCAAATCTGAGGATTTACCTCCGGTTTACAGGGAAACAAGTTTTACTTTCACTTTGTCAGAGAGAGCTCACAATCTGATGATATTCCTTTTCTCGGGAGATACCAACTGTGCAGGGGAGCTGAGAACATAGATGCTTGTATAGGGGTTAAGCAGAGTCTCTCACTACATACAGTGCAGAAGGCACAGCACACTGAAGACCTAGGGTGACAGGGTGTACCCGTTTCTTCCAGCCTCCTCCTCCACAGCACACCGATATCTATATTACTGCTGGTGTAATAACATCCAGCATAGAAATAACACCAAAGAGCTTCCATCATACACATGATGTTGACTTTTAGGCTCCCCCATTCACAGTGGACTCTCCCACCTCAGAAGCAGGAAGTTTCACAGATCTGTCAACATAGTGATCCACCAAGCTGTCAGGTGCCGACTTGGCCCAACTTCAGTTCTGTCTTAAAGGGCCAGCGCTTTTTATAAAGACTGAATTACAGTTGAAATGCTTTGATTTTTGTACTAAGGCATATCTGAGAAAGTGTTTGTATTTTAGTCTCCTGTTACTTCATGAGGTTTCCCTGAAGGTGATAGGTCCTCTTTAAGTTATGTATAATAATGAGAAATGAGACTGTGAATATGTATTGAACACGCTTACTGAAATATATTTAATGCTTGGTACAAAAGCCTTTGTTGGTGATGACCGCTTTAAGATGTCTCCTGTATAGAGAAACTAGTCGCATACATTGTTCAGGTGGGATTTTTGGTCCATTCTTTCACACAAACATTCTTCAAATCCTAAAGGTTCTGTGGGTTCCTCTAGTTCCTTCCATATATTTTCTATTGGATTCAGGTCAGGTGATTGGCTGGGCAATTCTATCAGCTTTATTTTCTCTCTCTAAAACCAATTGAGATTTTCCTTGGCCGTCTGTTTGGGTTCATTGTCTTGTTAACTCTTCCACACTCATGTTATCTTTTTTATGCTGGTCGCTGGGAGCAGATTTTATCAAGAAAGTCTCGGCACATTTGTCCATTTATCCTATCTTGAATTATATGAAGTTTGCCAGTGCTGTATGCTGAAAAACAGCCCCACATAATGATGTTCCCACCTCTAAACTTCACTGTTGCTATGGTTTTTTTGGGGTGATATGCGGCGCCGTTTGGCCTCCATACATGGTGTGTATTTATAGCATCCAAATGGTTACATTTTGGTCTAATCTGACCAGACTATATTCTCCCAGTATTTCACAGGCTTGTCTGAATGTTGTTGAGCAGACTTTAAATGCACTTGAACATGCTTTTTGTTCAGCAATAGAGTCTTGCGTGATGAGCATGCATACAGGCCATGGAGGCTGAGTGCATTACTTTTTGTTTTCTTTGATACAACTGTACCTGCTGATTCCAGGTCTTTCTGTAGCTCTCCACAGGTAGTCCTCGGCTCCTGGACAACTCCTCTGATAATTATTTTCACTCTTCTGTCTGAAATCTTGTGTGGAGCACCTGGTGGTGGTTGGTTTATGGTGAAATTATGTTTTTTCCACTTGTGGCTTATGGCCCCAACAATGCTCACTGGAACATTACATTCGGTAGTTTAGAAATTCTTCTGTAACTAATGCTATCAGTATGTTCTGTAACAATAAGGTTGTGAAGGTCTTGAGCCAACTCACTGGTTTTACAAATCATGAGATGTTTCTTGTGTGGCACCTTGGTAATGAGACACCTTTTTATAGGCGATCAGTTGAACCAGCAAATATTTTTCACTAAGTTGCAGGATTGCTTTCTAATGACTGATTTCAGCTGGTGTCATGATATAAATATATTAAAATATACACATTCATACAGATACAAAGTTGTGCATTATTATGACGCATTACGAGTAACTCATGTGCAGCACGGACAGCAGCTCGACAGGCTGGGAGTGACTCAATAAGGTCCTGGTATGTTGTCACAGGTTTCTGGAGACATGCAGACTGCAGTGGATCCCACATATCCTGAAGGGTGTATGGGGGAGGATCCAAAGAGCGAACGCAACAATCAATTTGGTCCTGCAGATGCTCAATTGAGTTGATGTCAAGTTGCAGGGTAGTACTTGGAATTCTTGGTCATGATCTTCCAACTACTGTTGGACATTTTGTAACCATATAACATGTTGCACTGTCTTGGTGGAAGATCCCAGCATTGCAATGTAAATGGTATTGCAACCCACCCGATAGCAAGGTGCAGACAACTGTTTCAGGGCGTTTGCCTCTCATCAGCATAGAGTAGAATACTGGTTGGCTAGGGGAGGCTCTAAGTGTAGCCCAAAAGGGACTCATTACTGATGAGGGGCAAACACCCCAAAACAGCTGTATGCAGATGAATATCTGGTTGGCTCTAATCCCATATTACAAGGCACAGGGAGTCTGATTTGAATTGAGTAACACTACATCCAATAGTCCTGCATAGCCCTATCTCATTTCCCATCTTTTTGAATATAATTAAATTTCAATGAAGCGACTTCTGGTTTATAAGTCTCCACATACCTACTTGGTGCCTGTCCCTGAAGACAAACATTCCCCTTTTCGATTTCCATACAGATTTTGATGCAGATATCATCTCTTACTTCTGTGACATAAAATATAACCACATGTGGCCAGCTCAGCCCTGATAATGTGAAAAACCTAACAAATGTTTGTTGCAGACTCCACTTCTACTTATCAGGGAAAAAAAGCCTCCCATTTGCAATCAGTCAGCAATCCAGATACTTTCACAATTCCTACAGTCTACAATGAAGTGAGCTATGTGCATAGATGAGCACATCTCTTATGTTTCTTTCTGGAGTGCCAAATCAAAGCCAAGGGATCGCATCCTCCTGATCTGTAGAGGGTTCAGAGACCACAAAATAGTACACCATTACCACTTACCTTTCTCAGCTCCCACTCTGTGTGCTACTTCCCTATCCCCTGGAGACTAAACATAAGCAGTAACACAAAAGTTGCGCACCCAAGGTTTAACTTTATGATTAATTTCTCAAAATTAAAATGGAAATACCTTCACAGCAACTTCTGCACTTATTTCCTCCTGAGTTTCTGCAAGACGCTTCTTTGCAAGTTCGGTTCTTCTATCACATTCTGCAATGAAGGTCTCCAAATGATCCATGGCCTAAAATATCAAATTGTACAACAATAAACTGATAACTGTATCTTTAAAATGTGGGCTAGAAGACAGACAACGGAACTACAACTTTCAAGTATGTACTTTACATTGATGAGACCCTGTATGCATCCACTATTAACTTTATAGATGTATTCTACTTAGTGGACTGCTCGCTTGTTATGTAGAACAGCATATGACAATTTCCATGCAATCAAAAGAAACGTATAAAGTGCACATAACTAGAACTTAGGACAAAGTATGGTAGAATAATAAAGTTACTGCTTTATGGCAAGAGACATGTAGAATGCTATACAGTCTTTCTTCCTAACAACTAACCCCAAAACATTATCATCCCCAACAAATACACTTAACCAGCCTGCTGCTGGATACACTGCACACGGCTCAGATAACATCTTCTGTAGCACTGTACAAAATAATACAAAAAAGGAGTTATAACAGTAACATGATTTCACATTTTCACAAACATGGCATAACAGGAATAGGAACCTCTCTAATAATCCTCATGTAAAAATGAAAATAAAGAATAACTAAAGACAAGGTCTAAGAAACAAAATACAGCGGTAAAAATGCCATTAGGGCAAGCTACATATTTAGCCATATAAAAGGGGTCAGGTTGCAGGTATTTCAACAGCATTACAATATTGCACGTGTTTTTCTCTATCAGTTCAAGCATTTTAAGAATGAAATTGCAAACACTAGTTTATTGGTATTCTGTATAAAGTTTGCAATGTTCTTCCTAACATTGTTTACATTGTTTTCTAGAGACCCTTACCTATTGACCTTTAATTTAGAAAGATCAATTGGTGAGCATAGTGATCAGCATTCTTTTTAGGATAGGTTTTTGAAATGGAGCTTTCTTCTTTCTTCTATTTTCTGTATATGGTGGCAGCCATCTTGCCTAAGCTGCCAACAGCTTTACTGCACCTATACAGGTAAATGAGCCTGTGAACAGACGCGGACTCACTGACTTCTATGGAGAGTTTCTAAGAAGAGGTCACTGTGCATGAGGAGGAGAGCTAGAACCATCACTTTAACCTATTATGGAGGTGTTACCTTCTATCCTGATCCTGTCTGTGAAGAGGACTATAGGGAAGTGACCTCTACAGAACAGAAGTGCCAACCTGAGAAAACTGCAGGATTTTAGACTTATTTATTTACTTCTTTATGTAATTTTCTAACAATGTATTCTCTTTAATGGGCTATTTCCTCTATTTTTCACATGGACCTCTGCTGGATATGTTCTCGTGTGGTGAAATTGTTACAGAAGTTTCCAGCAAATGTGCTCCATACAGCTGAACGGGTTTTTTTTCCTGCAACAATGGGCCTTGTGTATAACTGTCTAGCAGTAAGACTGATTGGTTGCTATAAATCAACAACTTTCATTTCATATAGTGCTCTGAAAAAATAAAAGCAGAGCTCTGATTGTCCTTGTTGCCCATAGCAACCAATCTTACTGCTAGACAGTTTTCATACATAAGTGCCAATGCGTTCTCACAATCAGATGGATGGAGCAGTCACAGAAATTTCTGCAAGTGATCTGCTGGAAAGCTTACGGTGCAACTTGCTGCCCCGTATTTACAGTCAAATATTTTACTAAAACTGGAACATGAACAATTACCATTCTAGCAAAATAAATCGATGTTTTTCTCCAGTCCTTTGCAGTTTACTAGTCAATTAATGACTAGAACAGACAAATCCAATGCAACTTGTAATTGTCACAAACGTCCCAATTACAAGAAATTCAGGCACAAGGTTAAATTGCACCAATCATTTGTAAGTGTAGCAGTAATCTGAGACATTCAGACATGTTTTGCTCAACTGATATGTCGAAGCAGCGGACGTGCCGTCCTATTAAAGGAATCTTTTATCAAATAATGGGATGGCACAGCTGGAGCAAATAAGGATAAAAGGGAAAAAATATAAGTAGCAGGTAACACAATATTGACCAGAATACAACAAGTAATAAAGTAACAGTGGCATTACTGCAACTATGTGTTAAAATCCTTCCAGTGTACAACCCCTTGGACCTCCCCACCTCCCCTCGGGAACTTACGTGAAAATGAAATCAACAGCAAGACAGGCATTTAGTCACTTCCTTATATCAGTGATTTTACAGGCATCCACACAGTTCAGTACAACACATAGAAAGAAACAAAAACAACTTACATCAAGCTCAAAGAACAGATCTTTTTCTTTACTTGCAATTTCATAATCAGCCCTCAGTGCCAAGTCATGAATCTTGGTGCACTCACCCAAATCCATCCTCTGGAGAAAAGAGAGAAAATAAAGAGGAAACGTTGGTCAAGCTTCAGGTTAGTAACATGGGAGCTAATCAACCAAAATGAGTCACAAGTTCTCAGACATTTTACTTAAGAACAGAGAAGAAAGCAGAAAATTCTTGCTGAAAAAAAATACGAAATCTAGAAATGATCGACACTCAAACAAGATATAACCCTGCCCCCGGTGTGGTGATAGTCTGCTTGTTCCTGAAACAGTCCAGCATGAATTCTGCAAAAGACCAAAAGGCTTAATTCCCTGCTTATCTGATCGATTTTTGGCTCAGGCTTAAAGGGGTTGACCCCTCAGTAACAAAAATAAGCCAGCAGCACCTGGCAGTCTTAGGGTATGTTCACATGGCGTGTTGGATTAAAAAAAAAAAAAAAAAAAAACACATTCAAAAGCGCTGCTTATGTCGCATTCAAAACGCATCCAACACGCAGATGCGTGTTTGGCTCCATTTTGGCTGCAGCAGGAACGCACCCTATAGTTTTAAATAGGGTGCCTGCTGCATCTTTTGGATCAAGAATTGACATGACACATTGAACAAATCCAAAAGACGCATGTGTGTGTTTTACATAGAAAGCAATGGAAAATCAAACTGCACATTGTTACCGTGTTTCCCCAAAAGTAAGACAGCATCATACATTCTTTTTACCCCCAAAAGTCCCACTATGTCTTACTTTCGGGGTATGTCTTATATTGGCAGGTATATGGCCCCATAAGCAGGTAATAGGCAGGTATATGTGCCCCATAAGCAGATTATAGGCAGGTATATGGCCCCATAGGCAGGTATATGGCCCCATAGGAAGGTATAGGGCAGGCTGTAGGTAGGGTATTGGGCCGGCTGTAGGCAGGTATAGGGCAGGTATAGGCAGCTGTAGGCAGGTATAGGGCCGGCTGTAGGCAGGTATAGGGCAGGTATAAGGCAGGTATAGGCAGGCTGTAGGCAATAATATCAAAATAAAAAAACAATCACTTACCTGGATCCCCGCTGCTCCGTCTCCCGCGCTCTCTGCTCTGCTCTATCTTCTTCCCGGCACAGGCGGATGACGTCATCAGGCCGTGCACGAAGCGTGATGACACACGCTGCCTGTGCCGGGAGCTCCGGACAGCCGCCAGTCTGCGGTCGCACGGAGGCCACTGCGGAGCACGGAGCGCTCGCTCTGTGCCCCGCAGTGGTATCCCTTCACCTATAAGCGCTCCGGAGGAGTCACATATAGGTGAAGGGATCGCGGACAGTGCCCGGGCCAGCGCAGCGCCCGGACACTGTGCGCTGTACTCGGCATTCAGCTATATGCGCTCCCTGAGGAGCCGCATATAGCTGAAGCGTCCCTGTCGGCGACCGGGCCATCGCAGCGCCCGAGCGCAGACAACGTAGTTTACTACGTCTTACTTTCGGGATACGTCTTACATTAGTTGACCTCCCTAAACTCCCTGCTACGTCTTACTATCGGGGAAACACGGTAGATGCATGTTTAGGTCCGTTTAGGGTCCGAAACATGGTTCCAAACATGCATCTAAAAACGGATCTAAAATCGGATCAAACACACTGTGTGAACATACTCTTATATTCAACAAGAGCTCAAGGTAATCAGGCAGCACCGACACCCATAATTCACTCCATATGATTTAGTGTCTCATAAAACAACCCAGCACTATATCCAATTTCAGTGGTGCTCAGCTTCAAATAGAAAAGTCCCAATGATTATCCAAGTAATAAAGAATGTAAGCGGCACTCACCAATCTTCTTCTTTGTAAAGATTTATTGTAAACACTCACGTTACATGGGAAACAAGCACATCCACCTCAGGCTGAGGTGGATGTGCTTGTTTCCCATGTAACGTGAGTGTTTACAATAAATCTTTACAAATAAGAAGATTGGTGAGTGCCGCTTACATTCTTTATTACTTGGATACTCTTATATTCACCTTCTTCCAGTCACTGGTTCCAGCGTTGTATGGCCTCGGTTTTCTGTTTTGATTCTTGAACTTCCGAACATAGACGAATCGCCGAAGCTGCTGACTGGCTGAAGCAGTCATGTGCCACTAATTTACATCACTGTTTGGTGCTGTTCACTTCGGACTACTGCAGAGGTGATGTTCCTGTTCAGACGTTCAAGAATAAAAACAGAAGACGAGAGATGCTGGAACCAGGGAGCCGAGATAAGCCTTTAATTTAGGAGCTGCCGGTTTAGATTTGTTATGAGGTAAACAACCGCTTTCATTTCTCTGTCCTAATACTAATACAGACAGAACTTGGGGTGAGGGGAGAGGCTCCAGCTGCAGCTAGTTGTCCTACAGCCTAACAGTGGCTTAAGCTCCTGGGATGCACAGAAGATTTCTTTATATTTTTCTTTTAGTAGCAATATGGGACTCATTATGGTCAAAGGAAAGGAGGAAATTGCTGGGATACTTTTTATCTTTTTCTGCATTTTCTATGTTCAGTATTCTTTGATGTTCTCAGCTGTCATTGAAAGTCCAAATCATTGAAGGATTGCCACTAAATGACAGAAGTTATTGTTGGAGTCGTTATTAATATCGAATAATATTGCAGCATGAGCCATACCATAGAGCAACGGCAGTCGAAGTAAAAAGAATTTCAGTGCTGCTGTTCTCTGCAGCCAACTAAACTTGTCCCCACACAATTGATAGATAGCAGCAAAAATAGCAGATTTTTTTTTAAAAACAATCGTATATTAACAGCCATATTGGACTCTGTCTTCCATTTGTTATCCAAAATATTGAGAGTGTAAAATGCTGATCACAACCAACTAAATAACAAATGTCCGTCTGAGAGTTGATGGGAGGAGGTACTGGATCATAACGGTAACAGAGGATCTAGGCCTCTTGAACCTGTAGTATAAATATGGCATCTACTTTCCATTAGGCCATGTTCACACGGCACGGGTTTTCGGCCGGTTTGCAGTTTTTCAGACCGCCTGAAAAACCGGCCGAAAATGAGCACAATTGTGCTCTATGGAAAACCCGTGCAGCAGTCCCCACTAAAACGGGGTTTTCGCACCGGGGTTTTTGTCGCCAGCGGTCCGGCGGCAAAACATTGAACTTTGACAATCTTCCGTCCGGTTTCGGATGGAAGATTGCTTCTCAATGGGAGGGGGGGGGCTGTTCTCCGCTCTTTGCGGAGAAAAGCGCCCCCCCCCCGGGGAATGGGGACGGGCGCAAAACAGGACAAATACCGGCTGGCAAACCTTAGGGTGAGTTCACACAGCTTAATGCCGGGGTACATACTGTGCACACTGCTATACGCCATGTGTTTTAGACGTACATAATGGCCAGCATGTAATTTAAAGCGCTCTGTGCCGGCCCCCATTCACTTTCGTTTTCCGGGAACAAGTGAGAAGTCACTTCTTTCTCCCGGCGCGCAGTACGTGTCGGGTAATACAAAGGGTTACTGTAGTTGCAGTGTGAACATACCCTTAAAGAGATTGCTCCTCGATTAAATATGAACATTACATCATGTGAAATATAACAAAACCTTCAATGAAGACATTTTAAAGCGGTTGTCCAGAATCAGAAAAAACAACTGCTTGCTTTCAAAAACAGCACCACACCCGGCCATATGTTGTGTCTGGTATTACAGCTCAGCGCCAGTAATGTGAACGGGGTTCTAATACTAAAAATCCCATCAAAGATTCCCGTGTCCAGATATTGATGTTATATGTGGAGCCCCTAGTTGTTCTCTTTATTCTGTCTCTAAACATCCGATTAATATGCCCAGTACCGTGATGTATCCTCTTGTACATGGGCATCAGAAGGATTCCTGCCTTTGCGTAGGCCAGCCAGTAAGAATGGGCACACTAGAAGAGACATCTTACCAGTATTGGACACAGTTTTCGGGCAGGGGCACTATAAAAAAGAATGTAACAATAGCAATATCTAATCACAGGCAACTTGCCTTATCTAAGGGAGTTAAAGGAGTTTTCACACTTAGGCTATGTCAACACTGCACATAAAAACATCAGTTTTTTCAGCGTTTTTCTTTTCCAAAAAACACTGGAAAAACGACTGAATCATCTCCCATAGACTTTCTATTGTAAAAACTCCTGCTGTCTACACTGAGCTTTTTTCTGCTCGTTTTTTTTTTACTGGTCGTATTTTGCAACATGTTCTAAAAACGCCAGAACCGGGCAGAAAATTTCTACAGGAGTCTATGTAAAGCGCCAGACGTCTTTTCGCGCGTTTTCTGCCGCTTTTTTTTTCAATGAAAAACCCTCCAAGAGACCCAAGTCCCACTAAAAAGGTTGGTAACAAAGGTAAATCCTTACCAAAATTTGCATACAAGTGTTTGATGTGTCCTTTTTGACCTTTTGTAATAAAATGATCATGCTTTGGCGCTAACGATTTTTTGCACAATTTTATATTTTTTTCGCTAAAAAATTTAAATTTTTTCAGATTTGGCGCCAGAATCAGTTTTTTTTTTTTTTTTTTTTTACATATTTTATGCTAAAAATCCTTTTCTAAACATTTTTGGCGCTAATAAGTTATCTCGCTACTGACACTGAAAATACGTTTTTTACGGATTTTAGCGCCAGAATCCGTTTTTTTACGTTTCTTGGCACTAAAATTTTTTTTTTTACAGATTTTGCCGCTAATAACGTTATCTCGCCTGACGCCAAAGATACGATTTTTACGGATTTTTGCGCAATAATCCTTTTTTTACGTTTTTTTGGGGACTAAATAAATTTTTTTTTTTTTACAGATTTTGGCGCTAATTTAAAATTTATCTCGCTTCTGACACTAAAAATATTTTTTTTTTCGGAATTGGCGCAAATAATGCGTTTTTGGGATTTTGGCCTAAAATCCTTTTTTTACAGAGTTTGATGCTAATAAAGTTATCTTGCTGTATGCAAAGATAATGTGGGTTTTTGTAGGTTTTGGTGCAAGAAACTGGTGCAAAAATTTTTTAAAAAAGTAGTAGCAAAATAAGGACAATGTCTCAAATGGCTGCAGTGATCTAAAGGAAGTGACTAATTAACATGTTAACCTCGCTGTAGGGTGTAGTTTACATTCAATGGCTTAATTTGTGCATACATTAAAAAAGCAGAGCAAAAGACGCCCCAAAAAAACCGTTTCAAAAATGCCCCAAAAAAACGAAAAAAGCGCCAAAAAAATGGACATTTTTTCAGCTGCTTTTGACAGGGGGACAGAAAAATCAGTTTCATGAACGTTTTTAGTCATTCGTTTTTTGGTCGTTTTTTTTACTGATGTAGAATAGCCAAGTAAAATTTTTGGGAGGAGCTTGCAAAATTAAATAAAAAAATTTCCACCCTTCATATTTTCATTGTTTCCTATGGGATTTGAACCAGGACCCCACTTGCTTGAAAGGCAGAAGTTGCTACTAACCACTCAGCTAAATTGAAGCTATTGTATGGCATTTGTATTTTAGGTTACTTGACTTTACATAAACTTGACTAGTGAGCACACTGTGGGGAAAGGCATGGTGATGTCAAGCCTGCTGGGTCACATGCTAAACAGTTCAAACTAAATCACATACATCCCCTTTTGAAGACAATGAAAGCTGAAGAGAGGACATGAAATGCCTTCATGATAAAACACCTTTGTGCTAGGTGCACATGCTGCATCCAAGGCATGGCCAAAATTGTACCAAATATGCAGGTCAGCAAGTGATTCAGATTCAAGCATTTTAATGGTTAATAAATGCGCAATATTCCAGCAAATCAGCCGTTTGTCATGTAGCCACTAAGAAACCACTGCTTGCTGCTGAACTCAATGAGAAAACCGAGCTGACTTACACTTCAGTGTGGTTGTTGGCTCAGGGCTGCACCACTACTACCTCGGCTCTCTGATATTATATTTATCCACCCGAAAACCCAGTAAGTAAGAACATGGAATACAACATGCGGCTAAACCAAAAGAACAATAACAGAATCACTTTATACTAAAACCCAAAGGTTGATAGTCACCGTTCCAGCAAGAATATCATGAGGACAGCAATCCAGGAGATGACTTTTGCAGACACGATCATCTGTAAACTTAACTCGCTGACGGGTCTCGTCACCTGCAAGACAAATTTAGGCAGATGTCTTCCAATGCAGATTTTGTTGGGGTGGAGGGTAAGAAAAGATCAGGTGTCTAGAGCAACTGTCAATTTTTTATAAGACCTTAGGAAAAGAAAGAAATGGTCATTGCTTCACTTTGCTCTTGCACTATTAATAAATCTTTCCACATTGTATTCATCCTTGTGCAAATTATATGGATGTGGTTTTAATTACACTAGAACATGAAAACCAGCGAAATGTACACTAAGAGGCAGGTAAAACTAGAACCCACAGCAAAACTAACCATATACAGCTACTTAAAAAAGCTCCATAAAGGTTTTAAAAATGTTTCATTTATTGACAAGGACTCCTGGAAAATGCTGAGGTTACGCTAAATAAGGTGGAATAAAATGGAGGTACAAATAATGTAAAGACTACACATAGTGCAAAACACCAGAAAGAGCTCTGCACGGACACTGACCCAGCAAGCTGAGGACCAGGAGTGGACAGAAGAGCAAATACAGCCCTGGACTATACGACAGTGCACCTCAACATTATTCATGTATCCACAAAATGACTTCTGGATGTATAGCAACGGCTGAACCCAAAGATATACAAGGCTAGGTGACAACATTCTCTCAGGGGATTATTACCATTAGGCTCAGCAGGAAGTTGCATCTATAAAACTGAACATTAAGATGTATAAAACTGAACACCTAAAAATATGTATCAGGGGGTTTTCCAGCTTAAAAAAATAACAATAGGCAAGTTAGTGTTAACCTCCTGTCAAAATTATATATATATCTATATATATATATTTTTATATTATATATCCTATTATGATATATTCATAATTCATAATACATACATACACACAACAAACACCTCAATATCTAAAAAAAGTTGGGACACTAAACCATGTTGTGAATTGAAAACTGAGGCACATGATGTGGAGGTGCCTAAACTCTAATATTTATTCTGAATGGAACGATAGTGGAACGATCTCAAAATTTAATCTGAGGTAAATGTAACTTTTTGAAAAGGCAAAATATGTTTAATCAAAATTTCACAGTGTCTACAAAATACACAAAAGTTGGAGACAAGTAAGCAGTAACGAGGCTGGAAAAATGACATTGAGCATATAACAATCAGTGGTGGACAATCAACACTTAATTAGTTGAATTACAACATGATGGGGTTATAAAAGAGCTACTCAGAGTTGTCAGTGTCTCTTGAAGCCAATGATGGTTATGCAGGGATCACCGATTCCCCATTGTTGCGCAGAAAAGATAGTGCAGCAATTCAGGCTGGTGTTAGACCAGCGTAAAATAGCAAAGACTTTAAACGTTTATCTTCATCAAATCCATACATTACATCATCAAGATCAGAGAATTGTTTCATTTGCGGGCCCTTAAAACGTCACTGCTCACCTCAAAAAGGATGCACCGTCAAGGATAATTACAGAATGGGTAGATCTTCAGAAAGCATGTCAGTGAACCAACATTCAACCGTTGTCCAGCTGAAGCTCTTACAGTGAATGAGGAAGCGCATTTCTAAGTAAGCTCACACAAGTCTCAGCCGTTTTTGACGGGGGCCAGGGGTCATTTAAAATGGGGGTGCAAATGGAAACTTTTGTGGTGATGAGTCAGATTTGAAGTTTTTTAGGGAAAAGTGGGAGCCATGTCATGGAAGAGGGGCAAGGACAACCAAGTGTTATCAAGCTCTTCAGAACTGCATCACTGATGGTATGGGGTGGATGAGTGCTTGGGGCATGGGCGTTGCGTCGGGAAAAGGGCACTTAATGCGAGAGCTTTGTTCGGTTTTCTAAAAACAAATTTGCCCCCATTTGACGTCTCTCTTTAGGGAAGACCCTGCATTTTTCAAAAAAGATAATGCCGGGCCCACTTTCTGAGCTCACAACATTGGTAGTAGGAGAAGGATGGGGGTAAAAATGGCGCCTGCGTCCGACTTTCCCTTAGGGAACTTTTGGGTCTTAAAAGAGAAAGGTCCCAAAAAAGAAGGCTAAGACAATTGAACAGTTAGAGGCCTGTTTTAAAATTTGAATGGGAGAGCTTCCCTATTTGTAAAATTTGAAAAAAGCTCTCCTCTGTCCCAGACGTCTGTTGACTTTGTAAGAAGAAGGGGGGGCCAAAGTGGTAAAAACGGCAGGGGCCCCCAACTTTTTTGGGATTTGTTACGCCATGAAAATTTTAAACCAAATTTTTTTTTTATTAAAAAAACATTTCCATTTAAATTTTATCAAAAAATTTTTATTTAATATTATTTCACCCACTATTCTTTATTTTTTTCACAAAAACCAAATTTTTTTATTTTTTGGGGGGTTTTTTATATATAAAAATTTTTTTATATTAGTATTTAAAAAAAAATTATTTTATTTATATAAAAAATATAATTAAAAATTTTATACAATAATTTTGTTGCGAGTGTGTAGTCTGAAGAAAGTCCTGCGTGGTCCGGGGGTGGTTTATGGATGTGATGGGACTGAACATATCCCTTGTTGCCCTTTTTGGGTAAAAGAAATTTTCAGAGTCAGCATAAAAGGATTATTGGCTTTCGGGTTAAAGGTGGCAGCATTTCTGAAACTGCAGTGTGTGGTGTCCACTGGGTGGTGAAATATTGCGAGTTTTCAAATGGTGCCATTGAAAAAAAACGCTTGGGAAACAGGGAGCACCCCTGTACCATTGTGTGTAGGTTTTCAAATGGGTCCAAAGGGGCACAAGGGGGCTAATAGCTAGGTAGAACAATCACCCCCCCATGGTTCAGGGGCTACCAGACGTGTGTCGATACCAAAACTCCCCTATGGCAGTGGTTGAAGAGACGGATGTCACTGCCCTCCTAAACCAAGTGAACAGCAGAAAAGGCTTTCATTTTAAGGCAGTAGCAGAATTGGATCTCCACTTATTATCAAAGGGTTTCTTTCTCTGATGAGTCAAGTTTTCTGCTTAATCAAACCACTGGATACTGGCGCGTCAGGCACAAAGTATCAGAGAACAATACACCCTGCAACCATTGCTGGAAGAACACAAGTGGATATATCAAAAAGCAGACGCTGCCGACTGTGTGCCCCAGTCTGTTTTTTTCCCATGATGACTGCTTAATCGAAAAGGTCGGCCTTCCTTGACCCCCAATAACAATTTTTAAATTTTTCAAAAAACAACTTTTAGTTTTAAATAAACAATTTAATCTCAAATAACAAACTTAATTTTAATAAAAAAATTTTAATTTCAATAACAACCCTTAAATTTTTAATAACAACCTCTTAATTTCTCAAAACAAATTTTTTTGGGGGGGGGGGATAAAATCCCCTTAATTGGGGGGGATAAACAACCTTAAATTTTCTCCCGATTTAAAATTCAATAGGAAGTGGGTTTGGGGAAAAAAGGTTCTGCAGGGTGGGTGGGGGGTGGAGGATTGGGGGATGAACAATTTTGTGGGGTTTGGGGGATAACAGATGGGCTTAGGATTTTGCGGGGGTAAAGGGTGGAGTTCGGGGGAGGGGACAGTGGGGGCTGTAATTGCGGGGATAGGAAAAAGGGGGGTGTGAATCGGGGGAAACAGTGGGCTGGAAGTTGGGGATGGAAAGGTGCGGGGGCTTGAGGAGTCTGCGGGGACAGATGGGGTGGGGGGTTGCAATGGGGAAGGGGGTTTGGAGGGAGTCTGCAGGGTAAAAGGGGGCGGGGTTTCGGGTGGGGAACAATGGGTGTGATGTCTGAATAAAGATGGGGCGTGGGAAAAGTTCAGGGAAAACCCAAAAATTTTGGGAAAGCCAGGGATAAAACAGATGGGCTGTGGGAGTCTGCGGGGGTAGGACGCTGGCCGGAGGATTCCCCGGGTAGGACGTGGGCTTGAGGATTGCAGGGGATAGGGAAGTGGCTTGGGGGTTTTTTTTGGGAAACGATGGGTTTCCGGGGTTGAAGGGAAAAACAAAAATGGGGCCCCCGGGATTTGGGGCAGGGATGGGACAGAGGGGCGTGAGGAGTCTGCGGGGATAGGAAGATGGGCGGAGGATTGCAGGGGGAAAAACAAGGGGCGGAAGTCTGGGGGGGATAGGCAAGGGCGGGGGGTTTGGGGGAGTTGCGGGGATGGAAAAAGAAGGGTGTGGGAGTTGGGGGGGGGTGGGACGTGGGTGGGGGCTTGAGGGTCTGCAGGGATAGGAAGAGGGGGGCTGTGAGGAGTTGCGGGAAGGACAGATGGGGGCTGGGGAGGAGTTGCGGGATGGACAGATGGGTGGGGGGTTGCGGGGATAGGAAACGATGGCTGTGAGGAGTCTGCGGGGGATAGGGACAGGGGGGCTGTGGGGAGTCTGCAGGGTAGGAAATGGGGGGGCGTGGGGTCTGCGGGATAGGACAGATGGGTGTGGGGCTGCCGGGATGGAACAGATGGGTGTGGGAGTCTGCGGGGATAGGACGTGGGCTGTGGGAGTCTGGGGGGGTAGGACAGGGGCGGGAGGGGTCTGCAGGGATGGAAGAGGGTGTGAGGAGTCTGCAGGGTGGGAAGAGGGGGCTGTGAGGAGTCTGCAGGGATAGGACAATGGGTGTGAGGGTCTGGGGGATAGGAAGATGGGCTGTGGGGGTTGGGGTAGGACAGATGGGCTGGAGGAGTTGCAGGGTTTGGACAGATGGGTGGAGGAGTCTGAGGGTAGGACGATGGGCTGGGGGTCTGGGGGATGGACAGATGGGTTGAGGGTCTGGGGGGATAGGAAGATGGGGCTGTGGGAGTTGCAGGGATAGGACAGATGGGCTGTGAGGAGTCTGCAGGGATAGGACAGATGGGCTGTGAGGAGTCTGCAGGGATAGGACAGATGGGCTGTGAGGAGTCTGCAGGGATAGGACAGATGGGCTGTGAGGAGTCTGCAGGGATAGGACAGATGTGGGGGGGGCTGTGGGGAGCGCAGGGTAGGAAGATGGGTGGGGAGGGTCTGCGGGGATAGGCAGAGGGGGCTTGAGGAGTTGGGGGTTTGGACGGGGGGCTGTGGGGGTCTGCAGGGATGGAAGTGGGCGTGGGGTCTGGGGGATGGGACGTGGGGGCTGTGAGGGTTGCAGGGTGGAAGAGGGGCTGTGAGGAGTCTGCGGGTGGACGTGGGCTGTGGGAGTCTGCAGGGATAGGACGATGGGGGGGTGTGAGGGTCTGCAGGGATAGGACAGGGGGGTGTGAGGGTCTGAGGGTAGGAACATTTTGGGGGGCTGTGAGGGTCTGCGGGATGGGGAAGAGGGGGCTGTGAGGAGTCTCAGGGATAGGCAGGGGGGGGTGCGGGAGTCTGCGGGGGGGGGATGGGGACAGTGGGCTGTGAGGAGTCTGCGGGTAGACAGTGGGCTGTGAGGGTTGCAGGGTGGAAAGATGGGCTGTGGGAGCTGCGGGATGGGACAGAGGGCTGTGGGGGAGTTGCAGGGTGGACAGAGGGGGTGGAGGAGTCTGCGGGATGGGAAGATGGGCTGTGAGAGTCTGCGGGGATAGGACAGATGGGCTGGAGGAGTTGAGGGATAGGAAAAGATGGGTGGAGGATCTGAGGGATGGCAGATGGGCGGAGGAGTCTGCAGGGATAGGACAGATGGGCTGTGAGGAGTCTGCAGGGATAGGACAGATGGGCTGTGAGGAGTCTGCAGGGATAGGACATTTTGGGGGGGGTGTGAGGAGTTGAGGGATAGGACAGAGGGGGGGGGCTGTGAGGGTTGCAGGGTGGACAGATGGGGGGGCTGGGGGAGTCTGCAGGGAAGGACGATGGCTGGGGGAGGGAGCGCAGGGATGGGAAGATGGGGGGGGAGGAGTCTGCGGGGTAGGCGATGGGCGGGGGGTGTGGGATTTGCAGGGAAGGACAGATGGGGGGGGCTGTGAGGGTCTGCAGGGATGGCAGTTTTGGGGGGGCTGTGAGGAGTCTGAGGGATGGGGACAGAGGGGGCTGTGAGGGGCGGGGATAGGAAAGATGGGTTTGTGAGGAGTCTGCGGGGATGGGAAGAGGGGGGCTGTGAGGAGTTGCGGGGATAGGACGTGGGCTGTGAGGAGTCTGCAGGGTTGGACGTGGGTGGAGGTTTTGCGGGGATAGGAAGAGGGGGCTGGAGGAGTCTGAGGATGGGGACAAAATGGGGGCTGGAGGAGTCTGAAAGGGATGGGACAGATGGGCTGTGGGAGTTTGCAGGGTAGGAAGGGGGGGGTGGGGGAGTCTGCAGGGATAGGACAGATGGGCTGTGAGGAGTCTGCGGGTCACACGGGGTCTCCTACCCTGGTACCTCACAGATACAGTGCAGTCCCTCCCATGGTGGGGGCCGATTGGTCGCCTCCTGTCCGGCTCCGCTCCCTCCTCACAACAAAGCAGCTCCACGTGTAGCGCCGCCGCCCGGGAGCACAGGGCTGTTATTGTGCCCGCTCGGCCGCAGCCCCGGAGCCATGTACAGGCCTCAGTGCGCCGCCTCCCCCCCGCACTCACCATCCCGCGCCGTGCCCATTAGCTGGTCCAGCAGGGCTCTCATCTGGGCCTGAGCCGACATGACTGCAGCGCGCGGCTCCTGCCCGGGCACGCTCTCCCGCTCCTGACGACTGTGCTCCTCTATCCAGTCAGGCGACGCACCGGCGGAGGATTGTGGGAACCGGAAGTAGCATCCTACTCGCCTCTCGGTCCGTGCAACAAAGCTGAGCATGAACTTTTGTTCCGCTTCTGTGTTCCTGGGTGTTTGTGGGAAGGTGGACACTGAACTCTCTACCAGGAAGGTGAGAAGCCGCCTGACCTGACGGGAGCTTGTGGTAGGACACTGGGACCCGCTCACATACAACACTGCGTTATCCGCCAGCCCTGTGGGACATGGAGTTCTTTAGACGCAGGGAGTTTCTCGCCTTCTACCCATGAGACTTGGTTGGAGAGCTGGGACGTGTAGTGCGACAGCAGCTTAATTAGGGCAGTGTGTAACATTGAGTCGTAGTATTAGGCCTGGAGGTGCCGCAATGTCGTGTGCGGGGACCCTGAAGCAGGAAGTGTCTGGGCCCTTCTGGCCGTGCAGTGTGTGGGCGCGGGGCCCCTCTGGCCGTGCAGTGGGTGGGCGCTGGGCCCCTCTGGCCGTGCAGTGTGTGGGCGCGGGGCCCCTCTGGCCGTGCAGTGTGTGGGCGCGGGGCCCCTCTGGCCGTGCAGTGGGTGGGCGCGGGGCCCCTCTGGCCGTGCAGTGGGTGGGCGCGGGGCCCCTCTGGCCGTGCAGTGGGTGGGCGCGGGGCCCCTCTGGCCGTGCGGTGGGTGGGCGGGGCCCCTCTGGCCGTGCAGTGGTTGGGCGCTGGGCCCCCTGGCCGTGCAGTGGTGTGGGCGCGGGGCCCCCCTGGCCGTGCAGTGGGTGGGCGCGGGGCTCCTCTGGCCGTGCAGTGGGTGGGCGCGGGGCCCCTCTGGCCGTGCAGTGGGTGGGCGCGGGCCCCTCTGGCCGTGCAGTGGGTGGGCGCGGGGCTCCTCTGGCCGTGCAGTGGGTGGGCGCGCGGGGCCCCTCTGGCCGTGCAGTGGGTGGGGCGCGGGCTCCTGGCCGTGCAGTGGGTGGGCGTGGGCCCCTCTGGCGTGCAGTGGGTGGGCGCTGGCCCCTTGCTGGGCCGGCAGGGTGGGCGCTGGGCCCCTCTGGCCGTGCAGTGGGTGGGCGCTGGGCCCCTCTGGCCGTGCAGTGGGTGGGCGCGGGGCCCCTCTGGCCGTGCAGTGGGTGGGCGCTGGGCCCCTCTGGCCGTGCAGTGGGTGGGCGCTGGGCCCCTCTGGCCGTGCAGGGGGTGGGCGCTGGGCCCCTCTGGCCGTGCAGTGGGTGGGCGCTGGGCCCCTCTGGCCGGGCAGGGGGGGGGCGCGGGGCCCCTCTGGCCGTGCAGGGGGTGGGCGCTGGGCCCCTCTGGCCGTGCAGTGGGTGGGCGCTGGGCCCCTCTGGCCGTGCATTGTGTTGTTGTGGGGCACCTCGGGCTATGGGTGGCTGCGCCTCTCTAGGGCACCAGTATTTCACTCCCCATTGGGGTCGGTAGGAATAAGGATAGGTCTACACGGCAGTGGGCAAAAAACGACTTTGAAACAAAATCCTAAAAACGTTTATAAAAGTGAGTTTTTTGTCCACTTCCTATCAAAAGCTGCTGAAAAAAAGTCTGTTTTTGTGCGCAAAAAAAATGTCCGCAGCTTTCCATACACTCCATGAGTAAATTTTCTTCCCTGCTCAAGTTTCGAAAAACGACCAGCAAATAAAATGAGCAGAAGAAAGACGTTCTGTGGAGACAGCAGGACGTTTTATTACACAAGTCTATGGGAGCTCTTTTCAGTGGAGTGGAGACACAGCCTGAGTTGAGGGGACCACACTAATAACGGTGACGGTCCTGCTCTCATGTTTTATTGTCCAGCGTGTAATGTGGCAAACTGCGCAGGAAAGTACAGCTGGGTCTGATACCAACTTCTTCCCATTATAATCAGTGGGACTCTGTCTCGTTTTTGTGTGTGATGTTTAATCATGAAAAAACCCATAAGTTTTGCATGTTAAAAAAATAAGCATCAAAACCACCTGCGGTTGAGGTCACATGATGTTCTGTAAGACATATTTGGCAGCAGTGTTTGTAAGCCAAAACCAGGAGTGGGTTCTAAACACAGAAGAGCTACAATCCTGTCCATTATACGCTCCCTTTCTGGTTTTGGCCTACAATCAGCGCTGCAAAATACAAATCGTGAACCACAGCTGGATTCGGGATATGTTTTTTGATGCGTATTTTACAGGGCTGCCCCATACTCTCTGATCAACATTATGACACATGTACATTAGCTGCCGATATGGAATTAAAGGGTTAGTCCAAGGGTTTTAAAAATAGAGAGAGTCTGCAGATCAGAAAAGGTAAAACAGAGAGGAAAAAAAATGTAAAAGGTTGTTCCAAGATTTTAAACATCTTCCACTTTCATCACAAACATCAGCAGAAGCAGCCAAACTCTGAATTGCAAAAAAAATGCACTAGGTCTTATTTTTGGGGGATGTCTTATTTTTGGGGAAACAGGGTACCTCCCCCATCACCACCAGTCCAGTGCGCCCCCAGTGTTCTCCTCCACTGATGAGGTCTCGTTCGTGGATCACATGATGCTACAAGCAATCTCTGGTCACAGAGGTTAGTGATTGGCTGCAGCATCATGTGATCCATGAATGTGATGTCACCAGCGAGGGACTGGGGGAAAACTGAAGCTCTGGCAGTGCTGGAACTGTGATTTAGGAGAGGAAAGCATGGGGTCATTTTCTATTCTAGCACAATAGGAGGTGGTCGGAAGTTTTTATAAGTTTGGAAAACACCTTATGAGCCAAGCGATTTTTTTTTTTTTTTTGTATTTTATTTATTTAAATTTTTTATTTTTGTGTAGTCGTAGCCATATGAGGGCTTTTTTTTTAAAAAAAAACGAGTTTTTTTAAAAGTCTTTTTTGAGTACATATAATTTTTTGCTTAACTTTTATTAACTCTTTCAGGGAGGACTTCCACCAACTGTTTGATTTGCATTTTAAATACAGTTGAAACCAGAAGTTTACATAGACTATATAAAAACACACATGTGCATGTTTTTCTCACTATTTGACATGAAATCAGAATAATCCTTACCTGTTTAGGTCAATTAGGAACCAAAATTATTTAGATTTGCCAAATGCCAGAAAAATGAGAGAGAATTTTTCATGCTAATCCAACGTTTTCCCCCAGGGCTGTGGAGTCGGGGTCTGGCCATTGCTACTGCTCCCATATCTTCAGTCTTATCACATAAGGAGTGCAATTGATGACATGGAGCAGGCAAAGCGCTGCCCCAGGGGAAAAGATTCTGCTCCCAGGGCAAACAGATTTCAGCTAAATTTTTCACCTGTTTTCAAAGAAGTAGAAGAGTTCAACCATTCATCAAAACTGGCTGTGGCTGAGGCAATTCCTTTATACCCTGACATTGTTAGAGATGTTGCCCCTGTGGTCACTGCTTTGCCCCCAACCCAAGTTAGTGTAGAGAGGCCGTTCTCTAGCCTGGAAAATAATGAGATCAGATGTGAGGGTCATGTAGCAGGATCTGATGGAGGCAATAGTATTTCTCAGAACAAATTCAGAGACTCCACAAATGTTCCTGCAGTGTTTTGCATATTTACAAATTTTTTTGTGTTCTAAAGTCGCATCTAATAAATATATTTTACACTGACAAGAAAAATGATAACATTGTTTTGAACTTGTGACTTTCAGGCTCCATATCTCCCCATCCACTACAGTTTTGTACATGAGGATACTGTAATTTTATATACAGTCATCTTGCCTATCTTATACATAAATGTGACTTACAAGTACGGTATTTAGCATCTGCTTAGTTCTGCAGATTCTTTCCTGTATCTGCATTGTTACTGTTTTGCTCCTAAATATCAAAATGTGAATTTTTATTATTTTGTTAGTATTTGGGAAATCCACCTTTGGTTTTCAATACTGCCTGAATCCTTTTGGGCTCTGGATCAGATTCAAGCATATCTAGACCCAAATCTGATCCCAGGTCTCTTCTACACATTCCCAATGTTGGTGCAGACTGGACTTGGATACAAATACAGCTTTTTCTTCAACTCTACCCACAAGTGTTCAAAAGATCAAAACTTTGTTACCTTTTTACTTGTCAGTGTCTGTTCTACCTAAATAGCTTGATTATTGTATCATAAGGTGATAAACAGCCTGATGTTACCATTTTACTACAGTAAAGTTATCACTTAAACATGCGCCGTGTATGAGGCAGTCGGGGTTTGGGAAATTGAGGAGTCGGGGCTTTGGCTTGCCGACTCCACAGCCCTGTTTTCCCCAGCGCACAGTATGTGCCCGTAAAAAAGGAGCCAGGCCGGAGTGCTGATGAAAGTATGTGTTGTCCAGTGTGTACTTTCAACAGCAGCGTAAAGTGGCGCGCACAGGTACGTGCTGATATACACATGTGAACTTGCCCCAAGTGAATCATTATAGCAGTTAGTCTCCACTTACCAGTTAAGGGACAATTGAAAATTAGAGATGGATGCTGCAGAAGGGGAAACTGTTAAAAATGCCTCCTACAACTTGTTTATCTACCAGAAATCATCATGTGTGTACACGTCATAGCTTATCCTGAAAAGTCGATTGAAATGATGGGTTCTCGTTAAGTTCCCAGCAGCACCACTGCATTAGTCCTTTCCTGACGGACGGTCATAATAATATGGCTCTAAATTTATTTCCTCTTTGCCTTCTGAAAGCCATAACTTTTTTATTTTTCCACCTACATAGACATATGAGGGCTTTTATTTTGCGGGATAAGATGTACTTTCTAGTGGTGTTATTCATATTACCATAGAATATACTGGGAAACGGCAAAAAAAATGTGGGGCAAAATGTGAAATAAAAACGTACTTTTACCATTTTTGCGGGAGTTTTTTTTCTTACGGCATTTATTCTTCGGTAAAAATTGTGTTCTCTGTATTCTACAGGTTGATATGAATCCGGCAATACCAAACATGTAGGGTTTCCGTTATGTTTAGGTACCGTAAAAAAATTCCAAACATTCTCTGTTTTTGAAATTTGCACCGCTGTGCCATTTTGTGTGAGCAATAACTTTTTTGTACTAACACCTACGGACGCAAGTGAGGGGGCATTTTTTGTGGGCTTTTTTGATCACTTTTATTCCAATTTTTATAGGATGTGAAATGACCAAAAAATCCGCAATTTTGGTGTTTGAATTTTTTTTTCTTCTACAGTGTTCAGTGTATGGGATAAATGAAGTTATATAATAATAGATCAGACTTTTTTGGACGCGGCGATACCAAATATGTGTAACTTTATTGTTTTATTTTTTTATTTGTAAAATGGCGAAAGGGAGGTGATTTGAACTTTTAATACTTTTTGATTTTGTTTACACTTTAAACATTTTTTTTTTTTTTTTTTACTTTAACTTTGAGTCCCTCTAGGGCGCTTAATCACTAGGGGGTGTGATCATTTCTACAGCCTAATGCATTGTATATACATTGTATATACAAAGATGGAGATTTCCCCACTTCCTGCCTGGGGCCAGAAGTGGGGCGATAGAAAACATGGAAGCGTTGGAAGCCTTCATAAGGTTTCCAGCTGCCATGTTCAGCGATCGGAACCCTGCGATTTCACCGTGGGTGTCCCGATCACAGTGAGGAACGGTGCGTGGCACCGTTTCTCTTGATTAGAGCCGGGGGTCATTTTCCGGTTCAAAAGGGGTTAAACAGGGGGGGGCCCCGCCCCCCACTCGTAACTCTAGCTGAAATTAGCCCTACCCCCTGGGGTGTGTAGAAGGATCGCGCTGTGACCCTGCTTAAAAAGTCCTTACCCGATGGACGTATGGATAACCCTTTTCCCATAAGGGGTTAAAGAGGTTGTTTCACCATGCATTACAGGCCCAAGTTCGATCCCTTCCTGATCAGGCTGTGGGATGTCTAGAGTAGTGATTGGTTTCAGCTCGTTTTTCCCTAGGGGAGTTTGTTTCAATGAATGAATGAGGATTTTATAACTTGTTGTCAAGGCTACAGGGTTTTAAAGGGTAAAATTGCCATTACTTAAATAAACATCCCTGGCTGTGATAACATCAGAGGGAGTGATCCCCCATGGTGGGGAGGGGTGCTTGAAGAGAGAAAGGTGGTCTGAAACCCCAGGGCCGCCCCTAACAGCATTAGGGGCCCCCGGGCGAGTGTTACGGGGGCCCCCCAACCTATTTATAAATTATTAAACCAAACTCCAAACCCGGCATATTTGGGGTGTTGTACACCCGAAATTTACTCCAGTGAAAATCCCTTTTGAATTTAAAAAAATACAAATGAATTTGTCCCCCTCTAGCTTCAAAGAAAATTCTGTATGGGGGAAGACAAATTCACTTTGATTCAGCGCTACTTACCGTAAAAATTTCAAGTATAAACGCCCCGAATATAACCCGGACCCTTTTTTTACCAAAAATTGGGAACCCCTTATTGACTCGAGTATAAGTAGGGTAGAAAATGCAGCGGCTATGGTAAAATTTCAAAAATAAAAATGGATCCCAATAAAATTACATGGCAGTATGGGCAGTTTTAATGTCCCCCATGGGCAGGTTAGGCATTTTTTTAATGTCCCCATGGGGTATAGGCAGTTTTAATGTCCCCAAGGGGGTATAGGCAGTTTTAATTCCCCCATAGGCGGTATAGGCATTTTAATGCCCCCCATAGGCAGGTATAGGCAGTTTAATGTCCCCCATGGCGGTAAGGCATTTTTAATGCCCTCCATAGGGGGGTATACCCAGTTTTAATTCCCCCTAGGCGGATCCCCATTTTAAATTTGCCCTCCTTAGGCAGGTATCCCCATTTAATTCCCCATGGGCAGGTTTAGGCATTTAATGTCCCCAAGGGCGGGTGTAGGCAGTTTAATGCCCCCCCAATAGGCAGATATCCTCTCTTGTTGGGCTCTAGCCTTCAGGTCATTAGTTACAGACCTGTTTGATTTTCCCCTGAAGGTGCCAGCACGGTGCATTAGCTACAGCCCTGGCTTCTCTGAAACCCTGGAAAACCCATAAACTCGCCCTGAATTAAAATGAAAACCAAAAAAAAGAACTGATGTAAATGAATCAATGTAGTGAACAACCCCCTTTAAAGTCCTCCCTAAACAGGTATATTCCCCATAGGTGGTATAGAGGGGCGCATCAGTGAAAAATCCCTGCCGGCGCCTGGGCCCGGACGCCGCAGTGACTCAGTAAAGCCGGGGTTTTTTCCCGTCATTTTTTGTGCTGAAAAAGCCGGCTTATACCGAGTGTATATGGGATCTGGGTGTGTGTGTTATATATTATTTATATCTGTTCCCCTTAGAAAGGTAGTAATGACATAATGATTATTGTTCTCTCCACAGGGATCGAAGGATTAGTCTAGACCACGAGCAATACGTGAAAAGAAAATAGGATAATCTTTCTGCATTAGGAAGGGTGGGAAAGTTTTCACACTTATCAGGTAATTACTGCAGTCAGTTGCAAATGTTACAAACTTAAATGTGTTTTATTTATATTTTATGTGATACTTGCTAATTTGTGTTGCTCTATTTTGCAAACTAAAACAATTAAATAAATAAAATCTATTGTGACCAATTGCCTTTAGAAGTCCCATACTTCTGTATGTAATTTATTCTTAGTATAACTGCACCTTTTTTTTTTTGTAAAGGCCCCAGAGGTTTGTTCGAGAACAAACGGCCAATAAAAAGCAACATAAAGTTGTGGCAAAGTTTATTGCAAGGTGGGGCGTGGCCTGGCTGTTGATGGCGCCGGCAGCTTAGGGAAGGAGCTCCGTGAGCTATCTCTTAAAACGACTTAACTAAACCCTTTACTGCACATCCTGACACCACCTGCGGGTGTAAGAAGCCCTCTAGCACTTACCGGCAACGTCGGAGGAGAGCGGAGAGGATCGGCGCATCCGGGAGCAGGGGAAGAGGGATCGCGGCCCCAGACATTCAGCGGGGACGTGGCGCGCGGTGCGCGAATCTGTTCCGGCACGCCAGGAGCTTCTAGTTTGCGCTGCATACACCGGAGTAGAAAGCCTCGGAGGACTGCCCTGGTTCATCTAGGGGTGAGTGCATGCAGCCCTAGCATCGGGGCCCTCTTACCCCAGTTACTACGTGGCACGAAGCAAAGCCATAGCAAGGAGGACTGGCCCCTGCTCCCACGTGGCAGACCACCATCTTAAGCGTCCCAGAGGATACTATACCTCTCAACCTCTCTAGGGACTCCTGGCTTGGGCTCTGTTCTCTGTGATAGCTAACTTCAGAAGACAGCCCTAATCTATACAAGTGTGAGTGAACCCAATCCTAACATTGGAACTCTCTTATTTTAGCCACTGCTCGACATTTAATAAGATCTCGGTGAGGAGTACTGATTACTACTCACACGTGGCAGACCGCCATTTTTTTTTAGAGTACCAGAGGACCCTTGCTTTCTGCAGACAGCTGGCCTCTCATCTAAATAACTCTGTGTATTACATTAAGTAATGCTGAAAGTATAGCACCACTTAAACATAGTCATAGTTAATAGTGGCCAGTCTTTATTGTAAATTACAGCTGTGAGCTGGTGAAAAACCTGTGGCCACTGTGTAAGGCAGCCACTCAACAAATCGAGATTACAGCATCTTCTGGAACTCCCCCAGGCTAATAAGACGACAGACCCTATAATACAGAGCCGGATACATTCTCAGCTCAATTGGAAGTGTCTTTTCAAATATCTCTGCCTGACCCCTAACATACAAGGTATCACTTTCCTCAGGTTAAAAAGGGGAAAACATTTAATGAACGCTGAACTGTATCATTTTGAACCCTCTGCTCAAATAGTTCAATCCTGTCCTAACACCTGGTACATAAAACCTGTGAGTCATGCACACATGTGAAGTCTGGCTATACTAGCTAATTCAGAGAGCTCGTACCTTCTTCTCATTTTAAGTAGTAAAGTGTTCAAAACCACATTAATAAAAAATACTGGACACCTTACTAAGGACTGTGAACAGCCCCTGCTTTTTTTAGAGCAACCTATGAAAGAACAAAACCTTTTATAGCCTCAAGCATTTAAAATCTGCTGACAAAGCATACTTTTCACTTATTGAGTTTCTTCCAACAAACTCTGGTTATCAATTGTGCTGTTAGACTCTCCGCCGCCATTACTGAAGTTTCTTCATACCATTGAGATTGTCGCATTGATGGATTTGACCGGCAAGATTACTCTAGCTTCTGTCTGCACTCTTATCTTATACCTTCATTAAAGAAAAAGAGGGAAAATTGAAAAGAAAAAAAAAAAAAAGGAATTTGAGCTATTATTCCTTATATATGTCTTTCCACACTCAAAGAAGAATGAAAAGCTCTGCCAAGAAAACACACAAATCCAAGCCTGCGAAGCTTACCCAATTTTTTCAACAATCCTCACAATTGCTGCAATCCCTAGAGGACCAAAATCCTTTCTCTCAACTATCGGCTGCTTCCCACGTCCAGAATCGGTGGATATGGAGTCTCAAGAATGCACAGACCAGTCCTCTAACCGAACTCACCCTCCAGAGACTCTTTTCTTCCTTTAAAAATACTCTACACAGAGACTTTAAACAAGTCATGGTTGACCTGAAATCTCACATACAATCGCTGGTCTCAAGAACTGACCATGTAGAGAAAAAAATGGCGGAATTCACCACATCGCACAATTCTCTTATTGACGCTAATGCAGAACTGGAAGAGGAGGTACAGAGACTGTCATCCAAATTACTTGACCTAGAAGACAGATCTAGGAGAAATAATATACGGATTAGAGGAGTTACGGAAACAGTAAACTCAGAAGCGCTTACACCATTCCTAACAGATCTAATGGCGATAGTCTTGCCAAATATGTCTCAAATGGAGCTCATGATTGATAGAATACACTGCCTCCCAAAGCCGAAACATCTTGCTGCTTCTATTCCAAGAGATGTGATTGCAAGAATTAACTTCTTCAAAACTAAAGATGAATTCCTAAAGGCTCTGAGAGGGCATATCTCACTTCCGGACAGATTTGCAAATCTTTCCATTTTTCCAGATCTCTCAGCAGGTCCTATGCTCAAACGTAAAGAATTTGCCCCCTTTACCAAAATTCTGCGCGACAAGAATATCACCTCCAGATGGGGCTTTCCGGTGAAACTGATTGTCATAAAGGATGGCATCACAACCACCTGTTCCTCCCCAAAACTGGCAAAGGAACTGTTACTCACATGGAACTTGCTGTCATCACCTGTCACCACACCACAGAAGAGAGGATCTACTAGAACTGAGGCTATCACACCGCTCTGGTCGGAGAAAGTACAAAGATCTAAATCCCGCACAAATGATTGACAAACCTTGATTTTGATCAGCAGTCCTTATGTTCTCGGACCTGGTTCCGCTATCACCGGCTATTCCTGGTATTTACACCTGTTCAAGCTCCTGCTTGCATACTTCTGCTAGCAGGTTAAAGCAAAGACTTACCCCTGTGTTTGTTCCCAGGTTCTCTTGGAGCACTTGTTCATTTTTGTTCTAGTGTTTATTATAGCACTTATTGGTTCATTGTGTTCAAATGGTTCAGTTCACTATTGTGTTTTTATGCCATGTATTGAACGACATTGGCGTATATGTAATCCATATGCAATATGTAACGGCGATGACATATCTCTTCCACATGATTACCTCCAACCCCCATTATGGCTATTAAGCTGTTATCACTCAATGTTAATGGCCTCAATTCACCATTTAAAAGGTCTCTTGTGTGGAAGGAGATATTGAGGTCCTGCGCTGATGTGGTGTGTCTACAGGAAACGCACCTTAAGGAAACAGATGTGTTCAGACTTAGACACAAAAAGTTTCCTCATTCCTTCCACTCGACGTTAGACGTCAAACAATCTGGAGTCTTCATATTTATCAAGGACTCTGTTGCTTTTTGTCTTCACCAATCTATAATAGATCCCAAGGGTCGATATATTATCCTGCAATGTACTCTCAACAATATGCCATGTACACTAGTGTCATTATACGCCCCCAATACTCACCAAATCTCATTCATATCTAAATTGATTGCCAAAACCAAAAAGATCCTATAAGGTAACCTTATAATGTGTGGTGATTTCAATATTGTTATAGATAAACTCCAAGATAGATCAAGTAATAGTTTTAGGCACACGTCAGATCTTAAAAATCTCATACTAGAGGAAAACTTACATGACCCATGGCGCTACTCCCATCTGACAGAAGTAGATTTTACCTATTATTCAGCTAGACTAGACTTTTTCTTACTAAACCGACAAGCATTGCAATTTGTTTCTAACTCTTGCATAGGCTATAAGTCTTGGTCGGACCATGCGCCAGTCTTTCTGACGATTAATGACAGTTTGTCTCCCTCATTTCACTCTCCTTGGCGCCTCAATAACTTCCTGCTTAAAAACCCAAACATTGTTATAGAAGTTGAGAAGGCTCTTAAAGAATATTTTTACATTAACATCCCTTCTGCACCGTCAGAGGAAGTGGCATGGTGTGCCCACAAAGCATTTATTAGAGGTCTTTTCATTGCCATTACCAAGAGAGAAAAAAAAGCATAGAGATATCAAACTTCATGAGCTGCTAGATCAAATTAAACTTCTAGATACTAAGTTTAAACCAAACTCGTCCATAGCTATCAAAGAAGAACTAAACAAACTCAAAAAGCAATTAAGCAGTGTCCACTTGCAACAATATGAAAAACAACTAAGTAGACTAAAGTGGAACTTCTATTTACAAGGAGACAGACCTAGTAAACTCTTAGCTAAGAGTTAAAGTCATACAGGCAAAAACCAGAATCCCTTATGTCACCTCTTCTGGCAAGGGCAGAATATGTGATGCACAGCAAATATCCAATGAATTTGCTACCTATTATAGCTCATTATATAATCTGAAACAAGACTCTGACACTTTACCAGTCCAAAAGAAAGACATCGACAGTTTCCTTAATGAGGTCTCTCTCCCTTCTCTAACCAATGACCAATTAGCTCTCCTTAACCTCCCTATTACTTTATTAGAAACTGAAGCAACAATTCGACAACTGAAATGTAACAAATCCCCCGGACCTGACGGTCTTACAAATGAATACTTTAAACTTTTTAACAACACCCTACTCCCTCACTTTACTAGACTTTTTAATTCCATTATCGCAAAAGACTCAACCGCAAAAGAGATGCTAGCTGCTACTATATCAACGATCCCTAAACCTGGGAAATCTATGGATCAGGTTACTAATTATAGGCCGATTTCCCTTCTTAACTCGGATATTAAAATTTTTTCCAAAATCCACGCCAATAGTCTCAATGATATCCTTCCTTCATTAATAAATAAGGATCAAGTAGGTTTTATAAAAAATAGACAAACTAGAGATGGGGTAAGGCGCGTCATAGACATATTACAAATTGCGCAAGATGAAAAAATCTCCATGGCCCTTCTGTCATTAGACGGAGAAAAAGCTTTCGACAGGATTAATTGGGATTACATGGCAAGGGTTTTGCGAAAATTCGGCTTCTCTGGCCTAATTTTATCGGCAATATTATCATTATATTCCTGCCCCTCAGCCAGAGTTTTTACCAATAGCTTTGACATCTCTAATGGCACAAGGCAGGGATGTCCCCTGTCCCCCCCTGATTTATGATTTATGTGCTGAACCCTTGGCAGAGCATATCAGAGAGTCCCCTCTTATACAAGGTATACAAGTAGGTCAAAAGACTTATATGCTGATGACATTTTGATCCTTTGCCAACGACCAGACGTCTGTATACCCGCTCTCCTTAATTTGTTAAATCGTTATACCAAAATTTCATACTATAAACTAAATATGACAAAATCCACGTTGCTGCCCATCAACTGTCATCAATCCCTTCGATCGCAACTATCAGATGTTAATTTCTTATGGACAGATAAATGTGTCACTTACTTGGGGATCAAAATATACCCAAATATTGGTACCACGATAACCCAAAATCCTCCGCTATATTTGGGGAAATTAATCACCTAAGCCAATTACACTTTTCATGGTTGGCACAGATCAACCTCACCAAAATGCTACTATTACCAAAATATCTATATGTCGCTAGAGCTTTACCATTTCTATTTCCTAATACATTAATTGCCACGCTTCAGCGCCACATGTTATACTTTATCTGGTGCTCTAAGAGGCCCAGATTTAAAAACCAATACTTATACAGAAGAACCATTCATGGGGGCCTAGCGGTCCCTAATCTATTACACTACAATTTAGCCTCAATCCTAGAGCCTCTATTTTTCTTCTGGCACTCACCAAACAGCCATCATTGGACCTGCATTGAAAATTCTGTAGTCACTAAGGGGACCTTCAAAGACCATTTGATTGCCATGCTTCTTGGAAACAGACCCATGACATTTAAGTTGTTATCCCTCTCACACGCAGCTACAGTCTGGCATAAATTCATTGCATGTAAACAAAAAATACAGGTAGACAAACTTTCTTGTCCGCTCTCAGTATTTCATAATTTACTCCCAGATATCCCCATCTCAAGTTGGATAGATCTAGGGCTGAAAGTGATCGGAGACCTTTTTCAAGAGGGACATTGGCTTTCCAATTCTCGATTCCGAAGCAACAATTCTTTATGTACCTACAACTAAGACATTGGATCCAATCATTCCAGTGGCCATTAAGACGTCAGATTTCTACCCCCTTTTCTAACTTCCTCTTAAAAAAAATCACGTCATATTAAGGACCTATCATCCGCATACCAAACTTTGTACGAAGTAGGTCTTGATGTCAAACCTATGTATGCCATAAAATGGGAAAACGAACTAGGCTGCAAATTTTCAGTAGAGCAGCTAATATGCCAATTAAACTGTCTAAACGTGCCAACCATATTGAACTCTCCAGGAAAATTAATTTGCTGTGGTACCTAACCCCTAACCGTTTGGCTCATCTTAATCCAGGATACTCTCATTTTTGCTGGAGAAAATGCGGCTTGAAAGGCTCCTTACTCCACATGTGGTGGATATGTCCTCTAGTGCAACCACTCTGGCGGGAATTAGAGGTATTACTGTCCCAACTTTTTCAATGGAAACTTAAAATTACCCCAGAATTGGCAATACTGGACCTGAAGTTTGAGGAAGTGCCTCGTGCTTTCCAAACGGTACTTTTGCATGCACTAATAGCTGCCAGATATGTTATTGCTTCACACTGGAAAACCCCTTACACCCCAAGTATCAATGAGGTCATCTCCAGGATCAATAACCAATGCCACTGTGAGATGTACTTAGTGACCCCACCCCATGAACTGTCTGAAACTAGGAACAACTGGCTTCCCTGGGTACAATCTTGTTATTTCCGTTAATACGATTATCACTTATATTAGTCCATGTAAATGAAGTTAGGTGGATTGATCATCAGCTTAATAATGTGTACATCCCATTATGCTGTTGTTAGAAAGACTTACAGGATATGTAGCGTCGCTATTTCTCCTCTGTTTCACATTACTTTGTTTGAATTTGTACTGCATGCCATTTATTCCCTTTTGTTTCCCCTGTTATTCCCCTTTGTTTACGTTCCCCCTCCTTTTTTCCTACTTGATTGTGAACATCCTATGACTTTGTGTATCCTTAAAGAAACCTAATAAAATTTTTTTTTTTTTTTTTTTTTTTAACAGCAAATTAAAAAGTTTATTGCAAGGTTAGGTTTTTTAAAATAAAAAATTTAACAAGCTTTGAACATCTCAAGAAGCACTGTTAAATCCATCAGCCATAAATAGGAGTATGTGACAACTGGTAACCCAACAATACATGGCCGTCCACCTAAACTGGCATCCTAGACAAGAAGAGCACTAATTAGAGAAGCAGCCAAGAGGCCCAGGGTCACCCTGGAGGAGCTGCAGAGATCCACAGCTCAGGAGGGAGAATCTGTCCACAGGACAACTAGTAGGGCATGTCCCCACGGCACGGGTTTTCGGACGGTTTTTCAGCCGGTGTGCGGTTTTTCAGACCGCCTGAAAAACCGGCCGAAAATGAGCACAATTGTGCTCTATGGAAAACCCGTGCAGCAGTCCACACTGCCGGGTTTCCCGGCGGTTTGCCGACGAATATGACACCCAGTGGGAGGGGAGGGTGTTCTCCGCTCATCGCGGAGAAAAGCCGGCCCCCCCGCGGCCGCGGGGTCGGCCGCAACACAGGACAAACACGGGCCGGCAAACCGTGTACTCCACAAATCTGACCATTTATGGGAGAGTGACAAGACGAAAGATATATTTGAAAGCAAGTCATAAGAAATCAAGTTTTGCAGTTTGCAAAAAACTATGTAGGTGACACATCAAGCATGTGGGAGAAGGTACTATGGTCAAATGAGACCAAAATTGAACGTTTTGGCCTAAATGCCAAACGCTATGTGTGGAAGAAAACCAACACTGCACATCACCCTGATCACCCCATCCCCAACTTGAAGCATGGGGGTGGCAGCATCATGCTATGGAAAGGCTTTGCTTCAGCAAGGACGGGGAAGCTGGTCAGAGTTGATGGGAAGATGGATGGAGCTAAATACAGGGAAATCATGAAAGAAAACCTGTTAGAGACTGTAAAAGACTTGAGATTGGGCCATAGGTTCACCCTCCAGCAGGACAATGACCCTAAGGCAGGGTTCACACGGCAATCATTGCGGGACGTATTTTGCCCGCAATTACGGCATGTGCTCGGGGGCGGACGGCCGTCCATATACGCCGTGAATAATTGACATGTCACTTCTCTCCCCGCTCGGCGTATTGTCCGAGTTGAGAGAGGAGACGTAATCCATAGTTCTCTATGAGAACTGTGGATTACCGTAATGACTGAGACGTATCTCGCCCCGTATTGAGCGCAGTACGGCGCGAAATAAGGGACGAGATACGTCCCAGTTTAAGCCATGTGAACATAGCTTAACTATACAGCCAAAGCTACAATGGAAGGGTTTAAATCAAAGCATATTCATGTGTTAACATGGCTTAGCCAAAGTCCAGACCTAAATTCCATTGAGAATCTGTGGCAGGACTTAAAAATTGCTGTTCACAAACTATCGCCAACCAATGTGACTGAGCTGGAGCTACTTGGCAAAGAAGAATGGGCAAAAATTCCAGCCTCTAGATGTGCAAAGCCATACCCCTACAGACCGCAGCTGTTATTGCAGCTAAAGGTGGTTCTACAAAGTATTGACTCAGGAGGCTGTATACATATGCGCACTACACTTTTCAGTTTTTTAATTTGCATAAATTTGGAAAAGTACATATCGCTTTCTTTACACTTCACAAATAATTGCTACTTTGTGTTGCTCTATCAGTAAAATAGCAATAAAATACATCTAAGTTTGTGACTGTAACATTTAAAAATATAAGGAACACTTCAAGAGGTATGAATACTTTTGCAGCCTACTGTATACTTCTTAGACCAGAGCCAACCAGAAAGAAGGACTATCAAGCAATCCTCTCACTGCTGTGATAGTATGGTAGTGTCCCTTTAACCCCTCAACGACCTTGGACGTCCTGAGGATCATGTGAACTCTAAAACAAAGTTCTCACGATTGTTGTGGTGTGTCAGCTGTATGTTATAGCTGACATCCCGCAGCATCGGTCGGGGGGCAGTTAACCCCTTAGTTATCGCGATGTAGCAATCGCGATAACTAAGCGAGACACAGAAGGAACGAGCGTGTATTGATTTCTATTGAATGAGTGATCTTCAGATCACTCATTCAAGTCCCCTATGTGGAAAAGTAAAAAAAAAAAAAGTGAAAAAATAGTAAAACACAAACATAAAAAATAAAACAAAAACACATACACTGCCCTTTTCCCGTTTACAAACGCCAATCGACCCAAAAAAGATAAAAAATAAAGTATCCATATTTGGTATCACCAAATGCATAACGACCTACCCTATAAATCTGTCATGTTAATTAACCCACACGGTGAACACCAAAGAATAAAAAAAAAAATCACAGAATTGTGATTTTTGTTCATCCCGCAGCACATAAAATGGAATAAAAAGTGATCAAACGCTCACATAAACGCCAAAGTGGTGCCAATAACAATGTTGCTTCATCCCGCAAAAACAACCCTTACACAGCTCTGTATACGGAAAAATTAAAAAGTTATGGCTATTAGAAGACAGCGATGCATAAATATTGTTTTACACAATTTTTAAAAAACGTATTGACCCACACAGTAAAACTTACTTGTCATGTATACAGTACTGCACGGTGAGCGCTAATAGAAATAAAAAAACACTACTAGGATTGCAGTATTTTCTTCACCTTGCCTTCCAAAAATGGATTTAAAACCGATCAAAAAGCCTCGTCCCCCCAAAAATGATACCAATAAAAATGTCAACTCATCCCACAAAAAACAAGCCCCTACACATCTCCGTATACAAAAAATAAAAAAAGTTATGGCTCTCAGACTATGGTGATGCAAAAATTTGTTTTCCAGTTTCAATAAAAGTGTTTTATTGTGTAAAAGCAGTAAAACATAAAAACAAAATACAAATTGGGTATCTCTGTAATTGTATAGACCTGTTGAGTAAAGCTAGCATGTCATTTATACTGTACGGTGACCGCTGTAAAAAATAAAATAAAAAACACTACCAGGATTGCTGTATTTTGTTCAAAACTTCTCACAAAAACCTTAATAAAAAGTGATCAAAGCGTCATATGAACCCCATAGTAGTAGACATCAATTCATCCCTCAAAAAAACAAGCCCCTACACAGCTCTGCACACAGCAAAATAAAAAGTTATGGCTGTCAGAATAGGACAACATAAAAACGTTATTTTTACGTATTGTGTAAAAGTAATAAAACATAAAAACACTATATAAAATGTATATGTAATTGTACCGACCCCCATAGTAAAGTTATTCTGTCACTAATACCGTACGGCGAACGCTGTAAAAAAACGACGGAACTGCGCCCACTCCCCTACCCCCCATTTTCATGCCCCAATGCTAAAAAAAACTATGGAACACCTATTGCACCCAAAATGCACAATACACCCCTAGATGAGCTCCATGAGGGGTGTTGAATCCAAAATGAGGTGACTTATGGAAGGTTTCATCTGTTTTGCAAATGCTACATGGCACCCACCAAAATCTGCATTCCAAAAGCCAAATAGCGCTCCCTCCCTTGTACACCATGCCATGCGCCCAAACAGCAGTTTACACCCATATATAGAGTATTGCCAAACTTGGAAGAAATTGCATAAGAAATTTTGGGGTGCTTTTTTTCAGGATTCCTTGTAAATATGAAACCTTTTAAGCTAAAACTGCAGACTTTAGAAAAAATACATTTTAAATTTTTACAGCCTAATGCTAAAAAAAAATTGTGAAACACCTGTGGGGTTGATATACTCACCACAACCCTGGATATATTTCTTAAGGGGTGTAGTTTCCAATATGGCGTCTTTTCAGGGGTGTTTATTACGTTTTAGCACCTTAGGGTATCCGTAATCCTGAAATGGCGCCTAAATAAAACACCTGAGGGAATTGATATTAAGTTGCATTTACCTGGTCACATTTACCGTATTTCAGTGAATAATGGATAAAAATTGAAAATCTTGAATTTTTAAATTTCACCTCCACTTTGCGTTAATTTCTGTGAAATACCTAAAGGGTTAATGTGACGAAAAAGCCCAACCGCCGGCCCACTCGAGGGATGACGGACTGACTTGGGGCGTATCTCGACGTTGCACGGCCCCCTAGGGGTGCACGAGGTCAGCCAGATACTGTTTCAGTGTTAACCCTTGTCCACCACGGGCCCCAGGGAGAAAAACCAAGCTGCCCCCAAGTTCTCTCGTTTGGTTATAAGACCGGTCCGTTACCGACTTATAACAGGGCCAGGAACCAACCCTTGGGTAGGTACTATGGCGTGGGGAGGCCGAATGATCAAGACAGACTAACTCAGATTATAGTTTATAGATTAATTAGCCTTGGAGGGCACACTAAAACAAATTACAAAAGGATAAAATAAAAGAAGGTCTCAGGGGTGCACATACAAGCATGGGTTACAGACAAAAGGCAGTTAAAATGGGTCAAGTTACCTTCGGGCCTACATGGGGGGCGTATGCAGCCTGGCTTCTGTGGGTGGATGTTCCTGGAAATGCTCTTAGGTGCCCCCCTCCATGGATCAACGGTAGAGCCCACACGGGCTCCTGCTTATATCTGTGAGGGGACAGCCCACGTGGCACCCCCCTTACAGGGCCCCCCACACACCCCAGGACGGTCTATGAACTCCTCCCCCTCAGTCTTGCAGTTTCTGATAAAACAAAAAAAAATGACTAATAACGCGGCAGGGCATTGGCACAGGAACCGAGCCGGGTAGCACCATCAGAACCGGCTGGGCCAACACGACGCCTGGATATCGGGACACGCCTATCTATGGGCTCCGTAGGTCCGGTTCTGGTTTATCCTCGGTCCCCTGCGCCTCAGAAACCTTGGAAATGGTGGCTGTGGGGGGAGTTCCATGTTTTGCGATATGAACTCGCCAAGGCCAGTTATGAGCGGATCGCCTATGAATCGATGTGAAATATCGGAGACGGGTCGGCTAGGGTTGATTAATTGAAGTCTTTGAGCTTGGGGTTTTGAGGCAGAATTTGTTCAGTGCTAATTAATCGAAGTGAGGGTTCTTTTGAGGTGTCCATGTATCCTGCTTTGCCAACATCCATGGAGAGCTTTTACAATGGGTCATGGCTGGGTGATTAACGTGAAATGGAGATTTCCTGGGAGCTGGGACCATCTGTGATCTGACTAAGATAGGAATTTTGGAGATGATTTGTCTATTTTGGATTGGATTTTCCTCACACCTCCCCTTTTGAGGGCGCTAGGGGGCAGCACCTGCTCGGTGCTCCACCACGCGCCCACCTTCCCCCTGTCGGCACAGCCATCGGCGTTGCCGTGGTCTCGCCCTTCTGGTGTGCGAATGGCGAAGTTGTACTGTTGGAATGCCGGGCTCCAGCGTAAGAAACCCCCCTCCCATTGGTTCCAGAGGACCTTGTGTAGCCAGCTCAGAGGTTGTGGTCGTTCCAAAATTTGAAATGACGCCCGTATAGATAGGGTTGCAGGCCGCTATAGGGCCCAAAACTATCTGCCAGGCATTCTTTTTCCATGGGGAATGGGCCACTTCCCTCGGCAAAAAGCTTCCGCTCAGGTACATAACGGGATGTTCCTGTCCGTTGGGGTCCACCTGGTGAGCACTGCACCGAGGCCAAAGTCACTGGCGTCGGTTTGTACTATAACTGCCGGGTGAAGTCGGCAGCTGTGTACTGGGGGGCTGGACAAGGCGGCCTTGAGGTTTTGGGAAGGCCATCTCGCAGTCGTTTTGGGCCCAATCGACGCGGAGGGCAACCTCCTCCTGGTGGGTCTGTCAGTGGCTTTGCCAGGTTACTATAGTGTGGAACAAACCTCCTATAGTACCAGCGGTGCCCAAGAAGGACATCACCGGGCTTCTTGGTCCGGGGGGGTGGGTCAGGATGCATTGGCATCCACTTTTCCGGGCTCTGGCTTCAAAGGCCCCCCCTCTACCCGGTGCCCCAGGTAGTGGACCTCGCTCATGCCAGCTGGCATTTTTCCGCTTTGAGGTCAAGCCTGCCTGGCAGATACGTCCAAGCACCTGCGTCAGGTGCTGGAGGTGATCGTCCCAGGTGGGGACTGAAAACGGCTATGTCATCCAGGTACGCAGCGCGTACCCTTTTCAGTCCCTTGAGCAGCGTGTTGACCATCCGCTAAAGGTGGCAGGGGCATTTTCATGCCGAACGGCATGCAGTGGACGTACAGCCCGAATGGGGGAAAAGGGAGAGGCGTTCCCCTTGCCTCACGGGTCAGGGGAATCTGCCAAAAATCCCCGGTCAGATCCATGATGGTCAGGTACTTGGACCCGGCCAACTGATCGAGTAGGTCATCGATGCGTGGCATTGGGTACGCATCGGTGACCATGACAGCGTTGAGGCCCCTGTAGTCCACGCAGAACCGGGTGGTCCATCCTCTGGGGACGAGGACTACAGGCGAGGCCCAGGCACTGTTGGACGCCTGGATGACCCCCAGCTTCAGCATCTCATCAATCTCCTCACGCATGTGCTGCTGCACTTCGGGGGAGATCCGTATGCTGAAGCGGATTGGGGGGTGATCCCTGGTGTCCACGTAAATGGACGGCTGACTCCGCCCTTTCCCAGGCACTTAGTGAACAATCCCCGGGAAGGGGTGGAGGGGTTGCCAACAGCTGGGACCGTTGGTCCTCCAGGAGCTGTCCACAAATCTCCACATCCTCTATGGACCCACCTGCCCTGACCGGGGCAAGCATGTCCAAGAGGTTCTCTGTCTCACCTACTTCGGGCAGGTTGCACACGGGAAGGGCACATGCCTCCCGCTCATGATGCGCCTTCCTCATGTTCACGTGGAAGGCCTTCGCCTTCCCCGGTCGTGGTCCAAAATGACTAGGTACGTGACGGCGTTGAGCTGCGGGTGCACAACATATGGGCCTTCCCAGGCTGCCATGAAGCTTGTCCTGTGATACGGGGACCAGTACCCACACTTTTGCCCCACCGGGTTTAGGTCCTCTCACACGCGTTCTGGTCGTACCACTGCTTCTGGACGGCCTGGGCCCGTCGCATATTCTCATGCACTAACAGTGTCAAGGCCTGCATTTTGTCACAGAAGCGCACAACATACTCAATGACCGACACCTCCGGGGTTGGAAGTCTCCTTCCCAGGCCTCCTTCACCAAGCCAGGGGCCCCCGCACACATCGCCCATACAGGAAACTCGAAGGGAGGGGAAACCCGTTGAGGCCTGTGGAACTTCCGGTAGGAATAGTAGGTGTGGGAGGTACCGCTCCCAG
The DNA here is from genome assembly GCA_025379985.1 of Phyllomedusa bahiana. NCBI lineage: Eukaryota > Metazoa > Chordata > Amphibia > Anura > Hylidae > Phyllomedusa > Phyllomedusa bahiana. The sequence continues at coordinate 32,912 of JAODAL010008571.1, read as the reverse complement.
TCGCGCCCTTTGGTGTCGACCACATCCTAAGCATCTGCTTCAGGGAGACATTGAACTGTTCGCACAGGCCATTAGTCTGGGGTGGTCGGCTGGCCACCAAGTTTTGGGCACCTGTATCAGCTTACACAAGGACTCCTTTAAAAACTGCGGACATGAACTGGGTCCCCGGTCAGTGAGCATTTCCTGGGGAAAGCCATCGAGAGAAATCTCCAGTAAGGCGGTGGCACCTTGTGGGCGCTAATGGACGACAAGGCTACCGCTTCAGGGTACCGAGTGGCGTAGTCTACAACTGTCAGTATGAAGCGTTACCCGGAGCTGCTGGGACAAGACAGCGGTCCAAATAAATACACAGCCACCCTCCAGAAAGGCTCGTCTTTTGATGGCAGAGGTACCAGTGGGGCTTTGGGCCTCGGCCCCGCCTTCCCCACCCTCTGACAGGTGTCGCATGAACGGCAGTAGGCAGACAAAACAGTCCCCATTCTTTGGCCAGTGGAAATGCTGGCCAGCCTTTCCCTTGGTCTTGGTGATCCCTAGGTGTCCGGCCCATCGGAATCTCGTGCGCAACCCGCAACAACTCCGCCCGGAACGGATAGGGTACCCCAACCGTCGGTCCCTGGGCCACCCCTCCGGTGAACCCGGTCGGGACCGTCACGTGGTACAGCCGTCCTTGGTCCCAGACCACCCCGCGGTGTCTGAGTCCAAGGGGGCGTGCCGCCTGCTCCTGAGAGCTTTAGGCTGTCGTCAGCCGCTAACGCTGCCTGAAATTTCTCGCCCAGACTGGCCAGAATGGATGAGACTGCCCGTTCATCTGTCAGTTCCATGTTCCTATCTCCGGCCCCACCTACCCTGGCACTACCTGGTCCGATGGGAGGTTTACCGTGGGGCCCTGAGGGGCCTCCTTTGGGCCCTCCCCCTGCGCGTGACAGCGGCCACGACTGCTGGCCCAACCGCTGGTGGGGCTCCCTCCCCTCGGGGTCTATATAAGTCGCCCGTCTGCTTGGCCTAAACCTGGCCCTCTGACATCCTGTTTGTGGGGAGACCCTGCTCTGTGGCCTTTCCTGGGGAGCCCTGCCTCACCTGCATGCTCCCCCACTGTAGCGGTCTGCCCCTTGTCTGCCCTGGCTGTGGGGAGACCCTGCCCTGTGGCCCTGGCTGGGAGCCCTGCCTCACCTGCATGCTCCTCTACTGCAGCTGTCTGCCCCCTGTCCGCCCTGGCTGTGGGGAGACCCTGCCCTGTGGCCTTTCCTGTGAGCCCTGCCTCACCTGCATGCTCCCCCACCACAGCTGTCTGCCCCTGTTTTTCCGCTCTGATGCCACACCAGAGGACAACGATTCCCAGCAGGCTGGCTGGACACATCCTGCTGCCCTATTGCAACCTGCTGATCTTATCTCCTCTCCACAGGATGGAGAGGGACACACCATATCACCCACCTCCCTACTCCCCTCAGTATGCATGTTAACAAAATTGTTCACAATATTAACATGGTTGGATGACACATCACACTGGGGGGGAGGAGACCCCGGGCTTCAGGGGCCTCAAAAAAGGGCTACCAGCCGCCCAAGTCTGTCCCTAACAAAATACTAGCTGGAATGTTCGCGATTTTCCCCACCTCCTGCATTCCTGCCCGGCCCCCCAGTCCAAAAACCACCCTGGCAACTGGCCAGCCGGCACAACGCCTCCAATTCCGAGACAGCTCAGGTCCCTTTCCCGGGTAACATGTCCTTTGGGGACACCAGCTCAGGCCGCACCACAGTCATCTCCGCGCCGGTGTCCAAGAGTCCCATGGCAACAGACCGGCCTACGGTGACTGGCTGGTAGTTATCAAGGGGCCTTCCCCCCCCCCCCCACCCACACACAAAACAAATGGGGGGGCCTTGGAAAAGGGGACTGGGATGGGCCTTCGGCGGGTGGAGACTGCGGCATTAAAATGTCCCGGCTGTTTGCAAAGGTGAAGAGTCGGGGTTCCCCCCCAGACGTGGAAGCATGGGCTGGGGGCCCCCCGGGCTTTTGGATAGGGACAACTGGCCCTGTGGGCATTTTACCTCCTCTCCAGCTGGTGTGCTCCTGGGGCCCCCGGGTGCCCGATTGTTTGGGGATACTCATCCCCCGAGGTTTGCTGTGGCGGTTGGCCCCCTGCGGTTTCCCGGGCACGAAGGTGCTGCTGGGGGGTCCTCTGGGCAGTTCCACAAAAACTGCTCTGGGCGATGGCTCCTTCAGCTGCTGGATGGTGGTGATCTTTAAAACCCCCAGGTCCACTGGTCAACTGTCTCTGGAGGGCCCGCATGTGGTCGGCCCAGCTGTCTGTAGGACCCCGATGCAAACTCCGGAGTTCTTCCTGTACATCTCAGGAGTGAGTTTTTACTGCCGGATCAAGGCCTGCTTGACGCCTCGTAGGTCAGGGTGCCATGCTGGGCAGGTCCCGAAGAATCTCCAGAGCTTTTCCTCTGAGACGAGGAGTCCGAAACCCGGACCCATGGTCCTCAGGGACATGGTGCTGGCGGGAAATTTTTTCAAAAGCCAGCAAGAATTTTGTCCAGGTCCCACCTTTATCCAGCATGGGAAAGTCTCCGCCCTTAACTTTGGGACCTGGGTCTCAGGAGCCTTGGATGGCTGGGGTGGACTTGGCCTTTTCCAGCTGTAGCACCCGTAATTGGTGGCAGGTCCCGCTGACGTTCCTCTGCCCGCCTCCCAAAAGTTCGGCAGCTGCCGCCTCTAGCCGCTCGTGACGTTCTGCGCTGCCGCATCTAGCGCTTGTGACGTTCCGCAGCCCTTTCCCCCTCTATCCGCTCGCGACGTTCTGCAGCTTTCTAGGGAGAGCCTTGTAGGTGTCGAGTCTCCAGCCTCAAGCTTAGCCAGGGCAAACTTGTAGGAGAATAGCTTTAGGGTGAGACTGGCCCACTGCGCCACTGACCACCTGTGACTGGCCGCTTGAGGAGCCCGGGCTGGACTCCCCTTGCCTTCATAGTCCACAGCCTGGTCTGGGCCGAGCTCCCCTGGCTTAAATTTTACCGACTGTTTCCTCCGGGCCTACAGCTTTGCCCCTTTCCACGACCAGCCATCCTTGCAACGCAACACTTGGTTAAATTGAACAAAAACTGCAACCTGAATGCAAACCCAAAAAAATTGTATTTACATTCTGACTGGTCTAGTGCTGAGTTTATCTTAAGACCCCAGCAGCAAAACCCACTGTGGCAGTCCTTAGTTGTTTGGGAGTACGGAACGCGCACTCACAAACACTATTGTCTTGATCCCACACCGCTCTGCCACCATTGTGACAAAAAGCCAACCGCCCCCACTCAAGACGACGGCCGACTTGGGGGTCCGAAAGTTGCACCGGCCCCCTAGGGGTGCACGAGGTCAGCCAGATTTTCTGTTCCACTGTTAACCCCTGTCCACAGGGCCAGGGAGAAAAACCAAGCTGCCACCAGTTCTCTCGTTTGGTTTAAACCGGCCGTTACAGACTAAAAACAGGGCCAGGAACCCAACCCTTGGGTAGCTATAATCATAGACCGGAGTAATAGGCGTGTGAGGCCATGATCAAACAGAGTAACTCAGATTTAAAAATTTATTTTTTTTAATTTGCCCTTGGAGGCACAACTAGACAAATATATACAAAAGGATAAATATATACAGGAAGAGTCAGAGTGCACTACAACATGGGTTACAGAAAAAGTCAGTTAAAATGGGTCAATTACCTTCGGGCCTACATGGGGGGCGTATTTCGGCCTGGCTTCTGTGGGTGGATTTTTCCTGGAAAATGCTCTTAGGGGCCCCCTCCATGGATCAACGGTAGAGCTCACACCCGGGGGTCCTGCTTAAAATTTTGTGAGGGGGACAAACCCCCGTGGCAGCCCCCTTTCCGCCCCACCCCACCCCTGGGGACGGTCTATGAACTCCTCCCACTCAGGTCATGCAGTTTCTGATAAAAAACACAAAAATGGACTATAACGCGCAGGGCATTGGCACAGAACCGAGCCGGTAGCACCATCAAACGGCTGGGCCTACACGACGCCCGGATATCAGACACGCCTATCTTATGGGCTCCGTAGGTCCGGTTCTGGATATTCTCGGTCCTCGCCTAAAAAACCTGGAAATGGTGGCTGTTTTGTGGGGAGTTTTTATGTTTTGCGATATGAACTCGCCATGGACCAGTTATGAGCGGATCGCCTATGAATCGATATGAAATATCGGAGACGGGTCGGCTAGGGTTGATTAATTGAAGTCTTTGAAGCTTGGGGTTTTGAGGCAGAATTTGTTCAGTGCTAATTAATGGAAGTGAGGGTTCTTTTGAGGTGTCCATGTATCCTGCTGTGCCAACATCCTATGGAGAGATTTACAATGGATCATGGCTGGGCTAATTAACGTGTAAATGGAGCTTTCCTGGGAGGCTGGGACCCATCTGTGATCTGACTAGATAGGAAGTTGAAGATAATTTGTCATATTTTGGAGTGGATTCTCCTCACAGTTAACAAACTTCCTAAACACTGTTGTAAATACTTTAAGGGGTGTAGTTTCTTAGATTAAGTCATTTATGGGGGCATATAACATGCAGGCCCTCAAAGCCACCTCAGAACTGGACTGGTCCCTAAAAAAAATGTGTATTGCTAATTTTCTTGAAAATGTGAGAAATGACTACTAAATTTCTAAGCCCCCTTAATGTCGTAAAAAACCGAAGACATTTAAAAATGTATGCCAACCTACAGTGGACATATGGTAGATGCTAGTTATTATCATATAAAGTGACACATTTCAAAAATAGGTCTGTGTTAGGAAGGCCAAAACTGGCTGGGTCCTTAAAGGGAATCTGTCATCAAAAATGACTTATTGTTTAACTCAAGTTTTTATGTTAAACACCTTTTTTAAGAATTGTTGGTTATATATATTTTTTTTCATTTTCAATATCACTTTCAATACTTATTAATAATTCTTAAGTCCTGCAGTTTTCACTTTGGCCACTAGGCCTAATAATTGTCTGACACTTCCTGTCCTATAGATAAAGATTCTCAGTTGTCTGCTCATTATTAACACAAGCAGGGTCAAACTGAAAGAGAACACCAGTGTGGGAAAAGATAACACAGAATCCACCAGTCACAAGAGGAGATGTCTCAGTTCTCACCCTCCTCCTCCCTGCAGAGTGATTTTTCCTAGGTCACACGCATGACTAAAAACCCACCTAGAAGTCTATGGGACAGAACAGTCTTTTTGTTTTCCTATGTACATGAAGTTTCTGGGAAAGCATCTCTCTGACTGCTGTTAAAGCAGTGCAAACAAGGCCTAGTGGCCAAAGTGAAAAACTGCAAGACTTAATAATTATAAAAAAAAATATTGAAAGCGATATGAAAAATTAAAGAGAAATATAACAAAAATTTTCCCAAAAAATGTGTTTTAACATAAAAAGTGGGTTAAACAATAATTTTATTTTGATGACACATTCCCTTTAAGGCGTTAAAAGAGTTGTCCGTTTTTATTTTTTTTTTAAATATCTTTATGCTACTAATGCCCTCTTGAAAGAAAAAAAACTTGTACTCGCCTCTCAACTCATCTCAGATCCACCATTGCATTGTCCTCACTCTCCGTTGGTCTTCTGTATACTTCTTGCTTAGTGTGATCAGGTTCGTCATTGCTGCAGTCAATCAGCAGATACAGTGGAGACATCTCCTTTTACAAGAAAGAAAAAGTAAATATAAAGAGATGACTGGGGAGAGTGAGGATAGTGCAGCACTGGATCCCAGGTGAGAGGAGAGGTAAGAATAAGTTATTTTATTTTAAAAGGGCACTAGTAGCATAAAGACAGTTAAAAAGCAAAAAAGGGACAACCCATTTAAGATTATTATCCTAATTTAGAGTCCAGGTAGGATGGTTTATAGAGGTGAGGGAGGTGACGGAGGGTGCAGCACTGTGGAGAGCTTTACGAGTGAGAGTGTTTAGCTTAAACTGTTCTGTACTAACTGCTGCAGGGTAGAGGCATCAGTATAGCAGCTAGAAAGAAAGATGATCCTGGCTACTCCATTCAGGACAGATTGGAGAGGGGAGAGTTTAGAGAGAGGGAGACTGATAAGCAAGGAGTTACAGTAGTCAAGACGAGAAAAAAGAGCAACAATGAGGGTTTGAGTTGTTTCAACAGTGAGAAAAGGGTGCACTCTGAAGATGTTTTCAAGGTGTAGATAACAAAAAAGGGCAAGGGATTTAATATATCAGTTAAGGAGTTATGGTAGTACCACACACTGAAATAGAAATATCTGTTTTGGGTTGGTTAGTAAATGGCGTAATGACAGAAACTTAAAACTAAAGAAAAAAGCTTACCATATTTTTTGGACCATAAGATGCACCAAGGTTTTAAAGGAGGAAAAGAGGGGAAAAAATTTAAGCAAAAAGTATGGGCTAAAGTGTAGTTTTTATTGGTAACATTTTAGGATAGATGCAACATTTTGACCACTTTTTATTCCAATTTTTTGTCGATATGAAATGACCAAAAACACAATTTTGGCTTTTGGAATTTTTTTCTTCTAAGGTGTGCAGCATACACAACAAATGATGCTTTAGTTTAATAGATTGGACTTTTACAGATGTGGCGATAGCAATTATGTGTAACTTTTTATTTGTAAAATGTCAAAAGTGGAGTGATTTAAACTTTTTATATATATATATTTTTTTTACTTTAAAGGGGTTGTCTCACTACATTGATTCATCTTACCTCAGTTCTGTTTTATTTTGAATTCAGGGGTGTGTTTTTTCTGGATTCCACTAGGCTACAGTAGAAGCCAGGTCTGTAGTTATAGCAACCAGCACTGGCAGCCTATCATGAGAGAGTAAAGAGGTCTATAGCTATAGCTGATGCAGCCCATACAAGAGGGGATATCTCAGAATAGGTAGGACACTGTTAATGGACTTATAATACAAAGTTACTTGTTTTTGCAAGATCTTTAACATAAAAAGCAGGGGCGTAACTAGAGAAGCCTGGGCCCCATAGCAAACTTTTGGATGGGAACCTCTACCCTCCCGGAACACGAACATTTCCAAGGACATGCAGTTACTAGATAATACAAGGGGGAAATACCTCACTATAGATATCCCCATCATACCGCTACCAAAAAAATCCCACTATACCAAGACCAACATTACCAATAACGCTACTACATATGGACCTGATTTTATGGCCAGAAAACCACCACTAATTACCACCACATAGTGACTGAATAAAACCCCATACACTATTAGTGATCAGTATACAAAGACCAATAGTACCGCCATATAGTGGTAGGTATCAGTGTGCACAGGTGCCCTACAGACTGTATATTACCTCCATACAGTGACCATACAGTGGTAAACACCAGTGTACACAGACTCTGCAGACATAGAAGTGATTACAGTGCAGTTACATCTTGTGACTCACAGGTGACGTTTCCCTTTTCTTCTGCATCCGGTCCAGACCGCCATGATGACTTCTCCTGGCCTCCACTTGTCTCTGCAGATTTAGACACAAATATCTTAGAAGCCTCACTTTTCCAGCACCTCACTCCCTGCCCCCCAGGTTATATAGGGACCATATAGATAGGCAGGGTTTAGATAGCTATAGGACCCTATATAGGCAGTCAAGCAGGGTTACGTAGAGTATAGGGCCCCATATAGACAGGCAGAGTTTAGGTAGCTATAGGGTCCATATATATAGGGAGGCAGAGTTTAGGTAGCTATAGGACCCCATATAGATAGGCAGGCATGGTATAGGGGCCATATAGGTAGGAAGGCAGGGTTTAGGTAGCTATAGGGGCCATATAGGTAGGCAGGCAGGGCTTAGGTAGTCTATAGGAGCCGTATATGTAGGCAGGCAGGGTTTAGGGTAATCTATAGGGGCCCCATACAGGCAGGCAGGGCTTAGTGTAGTCTATAGTGGCCCCATACAGGCAGGGTTTAGATAGCTATAGGACCCTATAAAGGCAGTCAAGCAGGGTTACGTAGAGTATACGGTCCCATATAGACAGGCAGAGTTTAGGTAGCTATAGGGTCCATATATATAGGGAGGCAGAGTTAGGTAGCTATAGGGCCCCATATAGATAGGCAGGCATGGTATAGGGGCCATATAGATAGGCAGGCAGGGCTTAGGGTAATCTATAGGGGCCCCATACAGGCAGTCAGGGCATGGTGTAATCTATAGGGGCCCCATACAGGCAGACAGAGCTTAGTGTAGTCTATAGGGGCCCCAGGCAGGCAGGGCTTAGTGTAGTCTATAGTGGCCCCATACAGGCAGGCAGGGCATAGGGTGGGCTATAGAGGCCATTTATATAGGCAGGCAGGGCTTAGGGTACGGGAGGGGGCCCTATACAGGCAGACAGGGCATAGGGTAGGCTATAGGGGCCCCATATAGGCATGCAGGGCTTAGGGTACGGCAGGCAGGGTCCATTAGTGTTAATGGAGGCATAATGCCTTGACCTATATATAGCGGTACTATTGTCTTGCTGTACAAAGGATTTTCATTCATTACATATTACATAGGGTGTAACAGGTGTACATACATGGCAACTGTGGAAGCCTGCATGAGGCTTCCTCCTGCCATGGCAACTGATTTCTCCCATCACCCTGCAGTGATTGGACGGAAGAGCGATTGCCGCAGTGTCTAAAGTGTTATCAGCAGGGACGGAGGCGGCTCCATCCTTGATGTTAGCGGCAGCTGCCGACTGCACTGATCAGCCGCATGCCGCCGCTGTACAATGTTCTCTCGAGCCGGCAGGAGCCTGGAGAGTAGTGATGCTGTGGGAAGCTGGCAGCGGGGTTTAACCCCTTAAATACTGCCGCCGGCTTCCAGCATCATCGCTCCTCTTCAATCTCCTGCCGGGCTCGAGAGAGCGCGTTCTGACTATAAGATTCACCCTTGTTTTCCCCCTAAATTTGGAGGGAAAACGTGCATCTTATAGTCCAAAAAATACGGTAATTTGCATTCTAGGTTTCACTGTAGCATTCACGTACTGCAGTGGTAATATTACACACCAAGAGGCATCATCCGTTTAATCTCTTTTTATGTGAGTGCTGTAAATCTGTCACTGTATGAAAGTGGTAATTTAGACATCGTACAGACAGCTGTCCATATAGGCTTCTGTATAATGTGTGGCAGAGAGGTTGTGGGGTGAGCAGGTCGTTCCTATAGCTCTGCATCAGTAAGAGCAGGTACAACTCGAACCACAGTCCTAGACAGAGAGTTAACAGATTGGCACCAACCTGTGATTCAGGAGATGAAAACAGTTCACCACCTGCGGTGATTCCATTCCCCAGCTCATAAGCTAGTGGTGCTTGCTTTGAAAAAGACAGTCCCATGCAGATATACCATCAGTAGAAAGATGCAGCAGCACTCGCCAGTACTTCAACAACGATCCTTTTAATCCATCGAGTTAATAGCTGCACATAGAAGAATAGAAGCATAAGGACAGGATCAAGATCCACGCTTTCTCAAGCTTCTGTTCTTGGATGTGCCGCTATTAACTTGATGGATTAAAAGGATCGTATATTTGAAGTACTGGCGAGTGCTCCTGCATCTTTCTACTGATGTATAACAACTCGGACCACAGCCTGTCCATACTGCTTGTTGGGAGCAGAACAGAGTAAATCAAAATATATAGAAAGATTGCACTACAACCATTTTCTTATTTAAGTATACTAACTCACATAAGGTGATGTGATGCAACCGTAACTGCAAGAGACACCATCATTTACAAACAATGGGGGCACACTTATCAAGGCAGGGGTGCAGAACATGCGTCCCCAAGTGCCCCTCTGTGTGGTCCCCAGCCATCAAGACATAAACATGCTTTATCTCTGTCCCCATACTTCAGAAAGTAATATTTATCTCTTAGCAGCAGCATTCAAATGATGGCACCACTAGGAGCTGAGCGGGGGAGGCCTCTGGATATGGGTATCTAGAAAATAGATTCACCCACTCATTCTTATTTCAGGAGAAAGCTGCAGCGGAGGTGTCTAGCAATGAATACTACCATACAAAGGCACTGTAATGGAGTATATTGCCAACAAGCTTTAATAGTAAGGCGGGGTTCACACGGCTTATTCAAGCCGTAATTGCGGGACGGATTTTGCCCGCAATTACGGCTTGAGTACGGGGCGGGGGCCGCAGCTCGCAGGCCCCATAGACAGCCATTATCCACGGCGCGTATCCTGCCGGGATAATGTGCATGTCACTTTCTACGAGAACTGTGGATTACCGTAATGGCTGGGACGGATTCCAGCCGTACTGCAGTGCAGTACGCCGCGCAATACGGCTGGAATCCGTGCCCGAAACAAGCTGTGTGAACGGCCACCAAATGGCATAACATAGTAGAAGTTGGATCTGAGGTACACCTTGTGTTTCCTGCAACAGTAATATTCGTGTCATTTTGGGCATTCTTTCATTGTGCCGACTGCTTTTCTACAAGCTGTATTGGCGGAGCACAGACCATGCCCTCTGCTCTCTTCTAAAGGTGTCATGTTTGTGTTAAACGTAAGGGATCAGCCTTTCTAACATGAAGATGTTTCTCTTTCCAGAAGACCGTGTGCTACCACCATGAGTAACCAGGATGCGAATGGGGAAGACCACCCTTTAAAAAATAACGAAGGCAAGGCTGTAGAGAACAATAATGAAACGAGTGAAGAAAAGGACGTGTGCATTAAAAAGCAGCGCGGGCTTTCACGCTTGTCAAAGATTCGCACTGCTGCCTTCTTTGGCGCATTGTTTCTGTGCCTTACAGTAGTGTTTGCTTTTTCCTTTATAATCCCCTGCCCAGTGAGGCCTTTCTCTCAGAGGACTTGGAGCATAGAGTATAACAACTCTGGTAAGTTTGCCAACTTGTAAATGATCCATACACAGTATCAGTATTGTGTGCTCATCTAGTTGTAACAGCGTTTGTTCTTTTGATGGAACCAAAATGTCCACATGTTAGTGTCACAGTACAATAATAACTAAACCCATTGCTGGACATTTATATAACTATAATAATTGGCAGAAAGCTTAATTTGCAGGTAAGAGCTCCTACACATATGTCATGTCTATGCTTCCTTCTGTTTCTTCTGCCATCAACAATGTTTGATCTGACTAGGGTACATAGAAAACATAGTCCTCCGGATTTACTTACTACACCCAGGGTAAAACATAGGAAAGAAGCAAACAGACCAACCGAAAATGTGACTCCTTTAATGGCTAAAAACAAACATAAAAATGGAATCCGTTTGCTCAAAAATAGTAAAACAGGAGCTTTTCTCAGATCCATCCCCTTATTGGTCGGTCATCCATTGGAATATTACATATCCAATTCTGTGGCTGCTACACTAAGGTAAGGTTCATCCTACCCTGTTACAGCTGACATCATAGGATGGGTTTCTAAATGCAGACAATAGGTGGTCTGTTATAAAATCACCCAGATAAACATGTGACTTACAGCCCCAGTCCTCACCCTTTTTTTCCCTGCTTTCTCTTAATCCTTATTCTCTTTATTTTTCATTTTTCTAGTCTAGGATTGTTGTTACATTATATTGTAGTAAGGGTTAAATTGAACTGTATCTTTTTTTTATGATTCGTCAAATTAGTTACTTGACATAAGGGAGGCAGGCCCAACAGATTGCAGTGCTCCTCCATCAATGCCCACGAACCTCCACTGGATCCCATGGGCAGGTATAGTTCATCCACATCCAACCTTCATTGCTGTGTGTCTGTGTCACATGGGGGACCTGTCACACAGCCTGCCCCCCCACAAATGAGAAGCTCTGCCAAATGTCAGAAGTTTCCATGCATATTTTTTTAAATTAGGTTGAGTTGTTTTTTTTTTTTTATTCAGTTTTGTCATGAAATGAAAAACAAAATCTTTGAAATAAAAATGCTTATAGTAGTGTTATCTACTCTGCCTGGCTCCAGTGATCGTCCACATCTCACCCTAAGGCTATGTTCACACTGCTTAAAATGGGATGTATCTGGGCCCGTATTTCACGCCGTACTGCGCAAAATACGGGGCGAGATACGTCCCAGTCATTACGGTAATCCACAGTTCTCATAGAGAACTATGGATTACGCCTCCTCTCCCCGCTCACACAATACGCCGCGGGGGGAGATAAGTGACATGTCAATTACTAGCGGCGAATACATGCCGCGAGTAATAACAGTCTATGGGGCCGGCGGACTGCCGCCCCACCCCCGGCGCGAGCTCCCGTAGTCCCGGCGTAATTGCGGGGTGTAATTACGCCCCGCAATTATGTCGTGTGAACATAGCCTAGCGGTTATACTTGGTTGTTAAGCAACCAGGCTTTTATTCCCTTTGCTGTGCCATTGATCGCTCAGTTGCTTGGCACATTTACACCTTTAGATCATTGCTACATAATTTTCCTTTTATTTGTACTGATAATGGATAAATCTGTAATGCAGATTTTTATTTTACAATTAGCTTCTCTTTTGCCTTTTTTCTGGATTAAAGGAGCTCTCCGGTTCTTCTTTTTATTTTAATGGACTAAACAGGATTTAGAGGCTTTATTGATGTTGTTTGTGTTTTTATATGTTTTTTTAAATTTTTATTATTATGTGTATGGCTGTAAGTGATGACGTTTTAAACTCACCTTCTCCAGCCACAGCGCTACTCCATATGTATGTAACTCTGATTCACCATAGCATTTTAGGGTAAACTACACCTTATTGAATCAAGGAAATCTGCAGCTATTTCACTCTGTAGTTCAGGCAGCATGAATGAGCTAGTGGTTCCCTTTAGTGGAAAGACTGTGTCCCTTTATATGTGTGTTTTTTACTGTTATTTTTATTGTTATGTGTATGTCACCTGCATACACTATAGGAACAGCTGGCCTGCTGAGTAGTGTGCATGCTAGATTCTGTAGTGTAGTTATCCACCCACCTCCCCTAACGCATTTATACACTATTTTGTATAGAGTGATGTTTTGTTTGGGGAGGGCTGTGGGTGGCTACAGTATAGATGCGTCGGCCTGGTGACTAGCATGCATGACCAGTAAATAATTATCTGCTGGGCATGCATGCTAGTCAGCAGGCTGGTTGTTGCTTCTACACTGTAGCCGCCTGCAGCCCTCAAGAACAAAATGTCACACTTTGCAAAGTAGAGAAGAAATCTACGGCAACTTAGTAAGTGTTGAACGTACAGTTACAGTGATTAATACATATACAAAGCCTATAATTTTCAGAGGAAAAATTTACACCTCTTGTATGGAATCTTGTGAAGGTTTGGTGACTTCCGAGTTGCAAAGTTTCGATTGCTGTAGCAGTCTTAATCATGCTAAGTCACACTATGAAAAACCGTATGAGATGCGTATGTAGATGGGACTGGTATGACAGCAAGGAATACTGATAATAGTGGAGCACGTGGATGGGTGGGAGAAGACTGTAGCACTTTAAGGCTATATCCACACAGCACAGGAAAACGGTCGGTTTTTCAGTGGTTTTAGTATTTTGGAATCGCTGAAAAACCAACTGTTTTGCATGCCCATAGACTTTAATAGAGAAAACTACCTGTAGTCTACGCAGGTCATTTTTTAAAATTCGTTTTCTGGCACCAGCGGATTTAGCAACTTGCTGTATAATCCGCCGGTGTTTGACGTTTTGCATTTTGTCGTTGGTGTCCCATACAATTGTATGGGCCGATGGCAAAAAAACAAGAACTGACCACAGTTTTTGCAAATACAGTGACAAAAACCGCGGTCGTGCATCGTAAAAAAAAAATGGTTGACTTTCTGACAGTTTTTGTCCGATGCTGTGTGGATCTAGCCTAATAATGGGTTCAGAGTAGTACTGCAGTGGGCAAAGAGTATGAGGCAGACGAGGGGCCGGTAGTCTCCTCTACACAAAAGTATGACAATGCAGGGGGGGTGTAGGCCGGCTACACTATAGAAGCAATGGCCTCTTGACTAGTTTGCAACTCAACTGGGCATGCGCACTAGTCAGCAGACCAGCCGGGGCTTCCCTAGTGTATGCAGTAGTAAGGGATAAAGTTCAGAACCGAACCTCATCACTTTTGGCCATACACTTTGTTATAAAAGTAAAAAACGCACATAACATCAGTAAAGTCTCCAAATACAGTTTAGCCAGGAGTGAGTCTAATAAAAAAAAATGAAGAGGAGACCCCTTTAACATAGCTGGAACATGATTAATAAGTTGCACTGAGAAGGAAAAGTCTACTAAAGTTTTCTCTGGTAGCAGTGTGAGTGCAGGAAGGTCAGCTTTACTGCTATAATAAATTGTATAATGTATGCATGACAATAGTGGAAACATTGTATTATACATTTTCTACATAGAAGCAATTGAATGCTAGGGGATGCACGAAAAAAACCCTATGTTTGTGAAAGCGATCTCTACATAATTCATAAATTTAAAAATTGACACCTTAATTACAGTGTTTTCTCTGTGTGAATGTGACGGTCAGAGGGATTTTATCACTTGTCCATTTGGACAATTCCATTTTGGTGGGATGGTCCATTGATGGCCACAGGTTATCTTACTGCTAGGACCCTCAGTGATCATCTGCAAACTTTGCACAAATCTGGCAGCAAGGGTTCAGTTTCCTTGCAGTGCCATGAGACTGTTCATACTTCAGTCAAAGTCTGTCAGTATTTCTGTGAGATTCTGTCAGCATATTGCGCTTGTCTTCCTGTCACAATACTGGACACCAAAATGCACCCTGATCAACCTTATAATAAGTCAGTGGGGTCTGTTAGGCACCATGGTGTCTGGCGTTTGATGGATCTGGCACCGCCATCCTGGTTTCTGTTGTAACAAATCATGATGGTAGTGTCAACATAGCCTAAATTAGGTACTGTACATTGAAATCAGGTGGCTTCTCTATGTTCACCAGATGAATTGATGATCCAGCCGATCCTGGCTGTGGTTTAGGGATAAGGATTCTGAAAGGGACCCGGTTTTTCCTCTATTAGGCTAGGTTCACACGGCTTATTCAAGCCGTAATTGCGGGACGGATTTCGCCCGCAGTTACGGCTTGAATAAGAGGCGGGACGGGGGCGCGGCGGGGGAGCTGCTCGCCGGCCCCATAGACAATGCATTATTACGGCGCGTACGTGCTGTAAATAATGTGCATGTCACTTTCTCCTCCCCGCTGCGGATTTGCCGAGCGGAGAGGAGCGACAGAATCCACTGTTCTCTATGAGAACTGTGGATTACCGTAATGACAGGGACGGATTGGAGCCGTACTGCAGCACAAATCCGGCGCACAGTACGGCTCCAATCCGCGGCCAAATAAGCCGTGTGAACAGAGCCTTAAAGTGAACCACTAGCTCATTCATACTGCCTGACCTAAGGACAGCAGATAGCTGCAGATTTCCTTGATTCAGTAAGGTGTAATTTACCCTAAAATTATACATTGTTTCAGAGTTACACACAATGTGTGGAGATGTGTGGCCGGAGGAGGTGAGCCTGACTTTACCTGACACAGCTTAAAGGGGTATTCCCATCACACTGATTAGCTTTAAAGGGGTGTTTCCATGAAGCAAAGTATACTGCAGAGCTAGCTTGAGGCCATCCTTTCCTTTCACTTCTGTGGGAGTTCTGAATATAGCCGTATGTGTGTGCTCAGCTATTTTTGGAAGCTCCCATAGAGGTGAATGAACGGCCACAAGCACCTTCTCATTCTCCTGTACGGTCGGCTCGCAAATAGCTAGCAGACCTGTGCAGTACCCTTTGCTTTGTGGCAACACCCTTTTAACCTCTTCCCGACTTTGGAAGTACTTGTACGTCCCAACGGGGAGTGACTTCCCCAAATGGACATACAGGTACGTCCTGGACATCATGCGGCCTCTGAAGCGGGGCCAGCACAATCGCAACTTGGGACCAGCTGTATATTACACCTGGCCTCATGCTGCATCGCCCATGGCCAGAGTAAGCTCCAGCTGCTGGCGATTAGCCCCTTAGCTACCGTGATCAAGCTCCCTCTGTCCCCATCGGAGCACCTGCGGTGCGATTGCGGGCTCCAATGACTTCCTTGACAGCCCAGAAGCCTAACAAAGGCTTTCAATACTGCTGTGTACTGCTCTCCATTGTACCAGTGATCTGAAGATCACTGATACAGGTCCCCTATGGTGAAAAGTAAGAAAGTACAAAAAAAGTAAAACACAAAACTTAAAGCAATTCAACATAAAAAACTACATAGATTGAGTATTCCCATAATTGTATCGACCCACACATTAAAACTAACTTGTAACGGATACTGCACGGTGAGCACTGTTAAAAACAAAAAAATACTAAGATTGCAGTATTTTCTTCACCCTAGGTTCCAAAAAATGGAAGTAAAAGCAATTAAAAAGCCTTGTCCCCCCAAAAATGATACCAATAAAAAGTCAACTCATCCCGCAAAAAAACAAGTACACAGCTCTGTACACTGAAAAATAAGAGTTATGGCGGTCAGACTTTGTTGATGCAAAAACGTGGTTTCCCTTTTGAATAAAAGTGTTTTTATTGTGTAAAAGCAGTAAAACATGAAAAAAAATACAAATTGGATATTGCTGTAATCGTATCGACCTGCGGAGTAAAGCTAGCTTGTCATTTATACCACACAGTGACCGCTGTGAAAAATAAACACTACCAAAATTGTTGTATTTTCTTAAAAACACCTCACAAAAATCTTGATAAAAAGCGATCAAAGCGTCACGAACCCCATATTGGTACCAATAAAAACAAAAAAATCAAGTCATCCCGGAAAAAAACAAGCCCATAATCAGCTCCGTATACAGAAAAATAAAAAAAGTTATGGCTATGAGACTATGACAATAATAATATAAATCCACAGCTGTGCAGATTGTTGGAAAAAAATAAAAATAAAATTTTTTTTATAGCCCAACGCTAAACACATTTGTGAAAGACCTGTGGGGTCAATATACTTGCCACACCCTGGATATATTCCTTAATGGGGATGTATCGCTTCCTTACTTCGGCTATTCACACTGCTCTTAACGTCTCAGCTCTGTGAATGCAGGGGCGTTTCTTCCCCTCCCAGCTGGATGACCTCATCCCCCCTTCACTGCTGGCCTGAGACTCCCACCCCCTCCCCTCTGAGTCCACATATCACTGTCTCTCTCCCTATCAGTCTTATTTTATAAGAGCTGTATACATACCACAGGCTGCATTCAATCTAATCTGAGCACTGATCTCTCACAGCTGGAGATGTATTACAGCTTTCCAAGAACGGCACAGATCTGCGTCTATGCAGGAGAGTTAGGCACAGGGACAAAACTGTCATTTTTTCTCATTGTACAATCTGCTGCAGTCTGTTTCTGCTAGGTGTGGAAACAGAAAATGCTACGGCCCCTAACTCTGAGTCAGAGACACAGCTCCGTGAATCGACCCAGGGGCTGTACAGAATGTAAATGAGCTCTCAGCTAGTGAATTGCAAGGAGGAGGAATCAGGAGGGATTAGACCCACACTGGATATCAGTGTAAATAAAAACACAAGATAAGGGACACTGTGAGAACAAGGCAGCTTTGCTAATGACATCCAATTGCAAAGTTGCTTGTTTTCACTGTCCCCTTATTCTGAAGACCATTTAATGAAACGATAACACCCCTTTAAGGGGTGTAGTTTCCAATATGAGTTTTTTTTAGGGGTGTTAAGTTTTAGCATCCATGCGTGCCCACAAACCTGTGATACTAAATTTCTAAGACCCCTAATGTTGTAAAGAAAAAAATAGACGTTTAAAAAATTATGCCAACCTAAAGTAGACATATGGTAAATGCTAGTTATAAACTATTTGTGTGGAATAACTACAGTTGTAACCAGAAGTTTACATACACTATATAAAAAGACACATCTACATGTTTTCTCTTTATCTAACATGAAATCCGATTAAACCTTGCCAGTTGTAAGTCAATTAGGAACCAAAATTATTTATATTTGCCAAATGCCAGAATAATGAGAGAGAGAAATTTTTAAGGCATTTTTAAGGCACTTTCTGCAAAGTCAAAAGTTTCCATACATGTCATTTGTATTTGGTAGCATTGCCCTTAAGCTTTATGACTTGGGTCAAACATTTTGGATCCTTCCACAAGGTTCTCACAATAGGTAGTAGGAATTTTGTCCCATACCTCCTGACAGAACTGGTGTATATGAGACATGTTTGTAGGTCGATTTGCTCGCACCTGCCGTTTCAGCTTTGCCCATAAATGTTCGATTGAGATCAGGGCTTTGTTTTGGCCACTCCAAAACATTGACTTGGTTATCCTTAATCCACTTTATAATCAGTTTTGCAATATGCTTTGGGTCATTTTCCATTTGGAGGACCCATTTCCACTCAAGCTTTAACTTCCTGGCTGAGGTCTTGAGATGTTGCTTCAGTATTGCCACATAATCTTCTTTCCTCATGTTGCCATCTATTTGGTGAAGTGCACCAGTCCCTCCTGTAGCAAAACAACCCCAAAACATGGTGCTGCCACCCCCGTGTTTCACAGTTGGGATGGTGTTCTTAGGCTTCCAAGCTTCTCCCTTTTTCCTCCAAACGTAACAATGTCATTATGGCCAAACGGTCAGACCTCACAGGACATGTCTCCAAAAATGTAGGTCTTTGTTCCTGCTGTTCATTTGCAAACATTAATCTGGCTTTTCTGTGTTTCTTTTGTAGTAATGACTTCTTCCTGGCAGAGAGGCCTATCAGCCCATGATGATCCAGTACTCATTTCACTGTGGAGAATGTCACAATCTTACCACCAGCATCTTCACTAGGTCTTTTGCTTTTGTTCTTGGGTTGATATGCACATGTCGGACCAAAGCACATTCATCTCTGAGACACAGAACCCATCTCCTTCCTGATCAATATGATGGCTGGACATTCCCATCTTGTTTGTACTTGCGTATAATTGTTTGTACAGATGAACGAAGCCCCTTAAGGGTATCTGGAAATTGTACCCATGGATGATCCAGACTTTTGCAAGTCCACAATTCTCTCCATGATGTTACACACAGAAGCAGTGTATTTCTGGTGTGCTTAAAAAAAAAAAATACATCCACAGGTGTGACTCTAACTCAGATGTTGCCAGAAGCTTTCAAAGACATGACATCATCACATGGGCTGTCCTAATTTGTTTAAAGGCATAGTAATCCTAGTGTAGGTAAACTTTTGACTTTGCAGAAAGTGATAAAATTGCCTTAAAAATTCTCTCTCATTATTCCAGCATTTGGCAAATAGAAATAATTTTGGTTCCTAATTGACCTAAAACGGGGAAGGTTTATTCTGATTTCATGTCAGATAGTGAGAAAAACGTGTCTTTTTATACAGTGTATGTAAACTTCTGGTTTCAACTGTATCTGTCTTACACGCAGACATTTTCAAACTTTGAAAATGGTTAATTTTTCCAAAAATGTTCACGATATTTTGATGTTTTTCACACATAAACAAGGATTGTATGAACCAAAATGTATTACTAATTTAAAGCGCAACGTGTCACAAGAAAACATTATCTGAATCACACGGATACGTAAAAGTATCAAAAAGTTATTCCCACATAAAGTGACACGTCAGATTTAAAAAATGGGGCTCCGTCAGGGAGGTCAAAACTGGCTGCAGCGGTAAGGGGTTAAACATCTAGGCAAAGGTAAATAAAAATTCTTACTGAATACATTGCGGTTTCCATTTTGCTTCCTTTCAGCGTTAGAGCACTTTTTATCTCCTGCTTGTTTACCAAAGATTTTCTAGGTTACCAACCATTTCTCTCTGTTCTAGCAGCCCTGGCATGCATGGTGAGGTTACTCTGCTGTGTCTTATTAGCAGCACAGGACAAACTGACATCTAGAAATAGAGCTGAAATGTCAGTCATTGCGGTAGCACCGCCCAAAGCCTGATAAAAAATGTCTTTCATTACAGAACCCCTTTATCTGACAGATTTCTTACTATATGCAAGTGGAACTCCTCTCGCCGTTGCTCCTCATACCCTACTCAGCTTTATTGTGTGTTTTACTCTAATTTTTTTTTTTTTTAAAGTGTTTATTATTGAAAAAGCAGTTTTTTCAAACATTTAAAACGAACATTAAACAGGTACAAACATATTCAACAGTCATTCCACCGAAGTACAGAGTTCAATGTCATCCACTTCGAGCTGTCCAGACTAGTAATATCTCCTCTACTTAGACTTGATACAGTAGTTAGCTCTGCCGAGCTGATCTGAACATTACGGTCAACATTTGAATCCATTCACATCCATTCAACCCACTCACACAACCAATCAAGAAACAGAATAGGCCAACCACTTCCTGTATCCCATCGTCCGGTCCCCACTCTTAATCTAACTGGGATGCGATCCATAAGCTCCATATGTCTAGGAACCTCTCTGGAACTCCACGAACTTCAAAAGTGGGGACTTGCCATAATGTTTCAGACTAAACGCACTTTACTGAAACGAGGGAACTATTTTATGTTGCTGGTTCTGGCAGCAGGATTTTGCTGACAGGTTCCTATTGACTCAGACACAATACTTAAGAATATGCTTTCTAAATCAGACAACCGCTCAAACTTTTGAACTGTAGTGTCCGTTCTTTTAAAAAAAAATTCCTAGTATGTGTCTTTTAATTGGCTTATGACAGTAGTAGGCAGTTGAGACCAGTCATGGGGTCATTGGGCATCATGTTCAAACAACATGTTTCTTCTTTTTTTTTTTTTTGTTCTTCTGTTTAAACCCTACAATTGGAGTAATGCACCCATGTTTCTACTGTGTCTTGACAATCTAGTAATAGGCCTTTCTTTCTTTTCTTCGGGTACAGTTGGTTATCCTTTCCTGGCTACAGAAGATGTGAACCAAGATAATGTGCAAGATGTTCTCTTCATGTTTAAAACCGACAGTGCCAGTAATTTAAATGTATCCTGTGCGGATGAAGGTAAATTATCCAAATTCTGATGCTCATTCTGAGAAAAGCTGACAGTTTTTAAAAAGTTACTCCACCTCAGTAGTGCAGCCTGTGAAGGATGATCAGAAAGCAACTAGTTAGCAGCCACATCCTGTAACCAGATGTTGAGGTTAGCAAAGACTATGGGCCTTATGTGTGAAAATTGTCTGGCAGTAAGACTGTCTTTGTTGCCTGTAGCAACCAATTAGAGCTCAGCTTTAATTTTTTCAGAGCTCTACATGAAATGAAAGCTGAGCTCTAAATGGTTGCTATGGGCAACAAAGTCTTACTGCTCGACGGTTTTCATACACAAGGCCTATATGGTTATTTTCACCTCAGATAGAATTTGTGTAGCAGTAGATGCCTCCAGCTGCAACTGAAGCGAGTACCATCACCTAATACATAATCGACTTTCCTAGATTTCTCTAACATGGGACATTGAACGCTCTATAACTATGTAACAGATTATCAAGAATAAAAAAAATATATAAAATATTAAAAGAGGGGACATCCACTTCAAGCACCCAAAAATTTAAAGAACCAGCTAAATTCTGTGCTCACTAATAGAGCTGTTTACACCTTGTACTATTAGCATTATTAATGTGCGTCTTTTCCAGTTTTTTCACTTCAGATAACACTGCAATCAGTCAAAGGGCTTGTTCACACGGCGTTTTAACTCCATGTTACAAGCGCTTTTTAGATCCGTCTCTGAGACCGACAGGACGGACCCAGAGATGGATCTAACAGTTAGCAGTGACTTTATCACTGCGGGCAATGAGGAACACGCAGCGGCGTTCACATGAGAGATCGCCGCTGCGTGTTCCCCGGCTCCGTCTTTGAAAGAATTGCATGTCATTTCTTTCAAAGACGGAGCCGACAGGCAGGAGGGAAACACGCAGCAGCGATCTCACATGTGAACGCCGCTGCGTGTTCCTCATGGCCGGCAGTGATAATCTCACTGCTAATTGTTTAGATCCGTCTCTGGGTCCGTCCTGTCGGTACCAGATACCGATCTAAGAAGCCTATGTAACACGGAGTTAAAACGCTGCGTGAACAAGCCCAAAGACGTTAAGGAATTGTTAAAAGCAAACTCTCGTAGAGTACGTTCTCACGACAGATTACAACGCTGATTCGGTGCTGACATTTTCAGCACCAAATTGGTGTCCTATACTCGTCGGACGTTCTATGCTAGTATGTGCGGGATTACGACCAGGGAACAATGCTTTATTTCTGAGACAGATTTTCTGCCTCCTATACTTAGTATTTAAGCTAAAATGGTCACTAGGAGTGTGAGCACTAAAGGATTCCTCAAAGCCAACTAAATCAAGAAACCGTATGGAGGAAAAAAGGCTATAAAACTTAACTTTTAATAAGTAAATATAAAATACATGCAAAATGACGCCCAAAAGAAAAAAACAATAATAATAAGCAAGGCTCACCTATTGGGAAGGCTTAACCTGATTCCCTATCGAGACCCTCAAGTGGCAAGAGCTATTAAGCCCTAACCTACCAACAATAACAGGAATATCGCCCCAATAAGGGCGGTCCTGGCAGGAGCCTGTCCCTGCAAAACGCTGACCCTATAGATAACCTAATGGTTCCTTTCCCAACATGTTTCGACTCTCCAGAAATCGCATCAGGGGATGATGAAGATAATGGAGACCAAAAGGAGGATAAAGGGGCTAGTATATAATGTGTTACAACAAGCCTCTTAATAATAACTGGCATAAGAGTGTAAATAGAAATGCTGAAAATGTGGTTTTATAAGATTCAGCGCCAGAAACCATCAACAAGAAAATGCCTCATACACCTGGATTATTTTACTCACGGTTACCCAGGTGAGACTGCAATCAATGCAAAATAGAGTGAGCAATGTGCATCAAGAGGCCGGGTACAGGCATCTAAACATAAGAATGAAAGTCCATTGTGAGGGAAACAAACTAAATGCAGATTCACTAGATAAAGCAACAAACCAAATGAAGAGCCCAGTGTAATTTACTTACCAAACTGAGGATACTCAGAGGCCGTGCGTCCCTCACCCTGTAGAGGTGTCCCGGCAGTGGCCGGATTCTGTGAGACGCGATGTGAGCGCGGTCAAGAGGCTTAAGACGCGCGCGTAGTGGCGCCTACATGACGTCACGAGCAATGCGCCCGTGAAGCAATGCCAGGGTAGTGGTGCGTCCATGGCAACGCCGGCGCATGCGCGCGGACACTAACCCGTATTGGGAAGCGTCGATGAAGACGAGTGGCTGAATGCAGTGCGTGCATCTCGCCATTCATTTCAGCAATACGGTATTTTGGACTGAATGAAAGCCTTGACTTCAGTTGCTTTCTATGAAATAATCTAGTAAGAGTGGAAGGACATCTCCTCACTAACTATGGCCGATTTATACTTTTTCTCTATGCTTTTCATTTGAATCTTGCATTCTGCACATTTATATTTTTTCATTCATTTCCCATGGTTAACTTACCTTGTGAGTCTTTATCTTGTCCTTCCTAGCCAAAATACCGTATTACTGAAATGAATGGCCTGCATTGTTTTTTTCTTTTGGGCGTCATTTTGCATGTATTTTATATTTACTTATTAAAAGTTAAGTTTTATAGCCTTTTTTCCTCCATACGGTTTCTTTATACTTAGTATTTGCAGCGACCTGTCAATTCTTTTTTGGCGTTTAAAGTACACACTGAAAATACTTCAGTAAAATCAGCATCTCATCTCAACAACGATGCTGATTTTACATTAAAATCAGTAGGAGACGTTTACTGTCAGTTTATCATAGTTTTGATGTTTTTGGGGGCGGATTATGTGCATAATTTGCCCAAAAAAAGCCTCAGAAAATGCTGTGTGACCGTACCCTTAGATGGCTTTACAATTTGTTTTTATATCTTTTAAGCTTAGTTTCTAGCCAACTGCTATCCGAGTATCTCTTACAAAGCCTTCACATTTAAGAATCACAGTTTCATCTTGTCCACAGCTGGATGTTCTGTCTCTTTGATAAGCTTCTTTCAGAAAGCCCAAGGTCTCTGTGAAACTTGTGTGAGGAGAGAGCGGTTATCTGACATTCCAAGAATACAATACAAGATGAGAAGAGAGCAGTGGTGATAATTTTCATCATTAGTTCCATCTGTCTGCCTTTGTTACATCTATAGACACACAAATACTTAAAATAATTGTGGATACCTAGATTAACAGAGATCTAGCATACAGTGTATAAGATATAACTGACTTATTTTTTTCAGTTTTTATATTGACTGGATTTGAGTGTATTCCAAATTGTTGTTCATACAACATACTACTTGATGGTACATACTGCCTATTGACATAAATGTATATGTGTCTTTTATATTGATTAAGTTGCCCCTACATATCAGCCAACAGGTATTGCTTCGGACTTACAGTGGTGTGAAATTTTTTTTCACCCCCTTCCTGACTTTCTTAATCTTTTGGATGTTTGTCACACTTAAATGTTTCAGATCGCCAAACAAATGTAAGTATTAGACAAACATAACACAAGTAAACACAAAATGCAGTTTTGAAATGAAGGTCTTTATAATTAAGGTAAAAAGTAATTAAAACCTACAAGGCCCTGTGTGAAAAAATACTTGCCTCCTAAACCTAATTACTGATTGGGCCATCCTTAGCAGGAACAACTGCAATCAAGCATTTGCGATGACTGCCATTGAGTCTTTTACCACACTCTGGATTCATTTTGGCCCTTATATCTTTGCATAATTGTTGTAATTCACCTACATTGGAGGGTTTCCGAGCATGAACCACTTTTTTAAGGTCATGCCACAGCATCCCAATCGTATTAAGGTCAGGAGTTTGACTAGAGCTCCTCAAAGTCTTAATTTTGTTTTTCTTAAGCCATTCAAAGGTGGACTTGCTGGTGTGTTTTGGATCAGCGTCCTGCTGCATAACCCTGGTAGGCAGCAGAATTCATGGTTCTATTTATCAAAGCAAGTCTTCCGGATCCTGAAGCAGCAAAACCATCACACTACCACCACCATGTTTTACTGTTGGTTTGATGTTCCTTTTCTGAAATGCTGTGTTGCCAGATGTAATGGGACTTACACCTTCCAAAAAGTTCAACTTTTGTCTCGTCAGTCCACAGAATCTTCTCCCACAAGTCTTGGCAAAACTGAGACTGCCTTTGTGTTCTTTTTCGTCAGCATTGTTTTTCGTCTTGGATGTCTTCCATGCAGGCCATTTTTGCACAGTCTTTTTCTTATGGTGGAGTCCTGAACACTGACCTTAACAGAGGCAAGTGAGGCCTGCAGTTCTTTGGATGTTGTCGTGGGGTGTTTTATGACCTACTGGATGAGTTGTCACTGTGCTCTTAGGGTAATTCTGGACGTCCGGCCACTCCTGGGAAGCTTTACCACAGTTCCATGTTTCCTCCATTTGTGGATAATGGATGTCACTGTGGTTCTCTTGAGTCCCAAAGCTTTAGAGATTGCTTTATAACCTTTTCCAGACTGATAGATCTCAATTACTTTGTTTCTCATTTGTTCCTGAATTTTTTTGGACCTCCCTATGATATCTAGCTTTTGAGGATCTTTTGGTCTACTCCACTGTCAGGCAGGTCCTATTTAAGTGCTTTCTTGCTTGAGAACAGGTGTGGCAGGAATCCAACCTTGGTGAGGCTAGGGAAATTGAACTGAGCTTCCCAAAGATGTGATAAAACACAGTTAATTTGTTTTTTTTTTGGGGGGGGGATTACTTTTTCACACAGGGTCCTTTTGTGCATTTTGTGTTTACTTGTGTTATGTGTGTCTAATATATAAATTTGTTTGGTGATCTGAAACATTTAAGTTTGACAAACATGCCAAAGATTAAGAAATCAGGAAGGGGGCAAATACTTTTTCACATCACTGTATGCACACAGCCAGGAGTATATGTGTTCTCATTGAAGGGAGTATAAAAGGCCCTTATCTCTACAGAAAACAAACGAATCAGACATTGAAATTCAAGATGTAGAAACCTACTCTCATCTGATGACCTGTCAGGAGAGATTTGGAAGATCACTTACAAATGAAACGGTCAACTGGTCCCATTGACATTAGCTTGTACAGACAGCTAGTGACTGTCTATAGGCCTTAGTCTGGCCTTTTTACAGTTATTTGTGTAAATTAGAATAAATAAGTATCTAATAAAAATACCATACAATTATAAAAGTACACATACATTGGCTTTTAAGGCTCTTTATATACTGGCGTTAGGAGACCCTGTTGAGGGTTCCTTTTGACAGCAAAAAATAACAGTGCTGTTCTTGCTCTAAAAACTGCAGAAACCATGATGGAACTAACAGATATCGATAGCATATGCCATCAAGGTGGGACCCGCACCTATCGTGACAACAGGCCCCTGATACTCTCTGTTCTGGACAAAGACTAGGTGGCTCTTGCAGTTCTGTTCTTTGGAAGTTCCAAGTGCAGTTCACATAATTCAGGTGTCCCCGGAACTTTCATAGAAAGAATAAGGAATAGTGTGCAAGTGCAACCTACATTGTTCGGAACAGAGACATTCAGGGGCGATTTCCCAGGGATGGGACCCTTACCTATCACACATTGTTGATATATCCTGTTGATAAACCATCAATGTGTGAAATGGGAACAGCCCTTTAAGGAGAATTTTTAAGATAGGGTTTGGACAAAGGCTAAAAATGCTCCTTTGTGGTGCTGGAGCAATATTACTTAAACGTCCCTTATACCACATAGTTACCTCATAGAATTAACTGTTGACAACCCCTATCTTTGTGCCTTGCTATAGATGTAAATAGAGTGGCCCTGTAAAGAATCTCTATTAGTTGCAATAGATAACTCGTATAATGTAATTCACATTATTATCAAACATGTCTTCAATCTATGCAGGCTTCCAGTCTCCATGCTTCTTCTTATCTGCCCTGTCTGGGACAAATGGAAGTATGTTGTGGGTCAGACCTGTTTCAGAAGGTGATGTGCAGTTGGTAGAGTGCAGTATCCATAACCTTGGTGGTGTGGACAGTGGTGGTTGTCTGGTTATAAGACAATCTGGATTTATATTGGCACTTGATTCTACAACAGGTAAGATTCATGATGTACAATTTATCAGGTATATAAATGATTATTGTGAAATCAGTGTGAAAATCACCTGTAAAAGACTAACCAGTGAATGCATATCAAGGTAGCTTCTTTAGTTGTACGGCTAATTAAATAATACAAATGCTACATTTTATTAAACTTAAAGGGGTTTTGCCACGATCTCATTTCATACCTCCTGCATCCAGCTCTTCAGCTCTGTGTGCTCAGAAGGGGGCGTGTGTGATTTGTTTGATTACATATTATGTGACCAGCAGGTTTGACATTCACCAGGCCCTTTTTCTCTCTGTCAAGAAAGTCTGTTTATTTCAGAGGTACAAGAGCTAACTGTACTAGAGTAATGCTTTTACCCTCCCGGGTTATTCACCCGGGGGGAACAAATAATTTTATAATCACTGTATAAATTTGAGGTTCCTTTTTTTTTAAATTTTTTTTGCACTTTTTCACTAATTAATAAGGAGCATAGGGAACAGGAGTAGAATGACAGCACCTGGGGGTTGAACACTCAGGAGCTGTCTGAGAGGAGAGGTTATGTCTGGGCATGTGCGACTAGGACTGAGGAGCTCGCAGCCCTGGTCGTAGCCCCGGGGACGAGCTGTAAACAATGGCTCACTAAAAAGGGCAGCTAAAGCAAAAATGGTGCAGAATTTTTTAAGGATGAATGGTGAAAATGTTTTTATTTAAATTTGCAAGCTTCCCACGTCAATTTTACTTCGTGGCAAAACCCCTTTAAAAATAAAAAAAAACTACTTTGACGCTCAAAGCTCTTTATGATTGCACAATTTTTTTTTTAATTGCCAGTTAATTTGAATGTTTCTGTCTGACAGCCTCCTATTCACACTACGTTTTTAACTGACCCTACTAAAAAGCTTTTGCTAGAAAATTTACATGTGAATTGAATTAAACGACTTTAGGAATTAACATTGATCATCTGGTATTTCTGCCATGTGCTAGAAAACAAAGGGTCCCTATACTACTGTTTTGTGTGTTATCCTCCTTTTAGCTTTTGACTGGCAGGTTTTTAAATGTATGTTGATGGCCCAGGCATATACTTAAAGGGGTTGTCTCACTACAAGGATTGCTTTTTACTTTAAAGATCTTACAAAAACAAGTCGCTTTGCATTGAGTCCAATAACCGTGTCCTACATATCCCCTCTTGTATGGGCTGCATAAGCTCCTCGGGTCGTTTAAACCCCGCCTAAATTTGATCTGAAAAGACCTATTTGATTTGAAATAAATAATAATAATAATAATAATCTCTCCTAATAGTCGCCATGGGGGATTCCCGTATTTACTGAAAAAAGGAAAATAAAATTCCACAGAGAATAGGGGTTAAAGCGGTATTCCCATCTTAACAATCGGAACCTACCACTTGAACAATTCATTTTTTTCGTGACAATGCGCTGTCCTTCAATTTTGTCTACAACATACATCACATGCCTCTTCACAAATGTCTTAGAAACCATTTTTTTCTCTAACGTTCATGAATTAACTGCAGACACATGTCAAGGCATGAGATGCATGTAAAAAAAAAAAAAAATTATACCTCTCCAGTTTAGAAAATTTATATAAACGGGAAGACTGGGTCCCTAAAAGAAGTTTGTGACCAACCTTTTACAATATTTAGTTTTAATTTTTCCCTGTGAATAGTTTTTATAGGTACATTTTACCTAGTCTTGGGCAAACTGAAAATCATCTAAAGCTCAAATTCCATGCATCCTGAAACTGCCACATCTCCTGTTCTGTTGCGGACATGTTTTTGTGGGAAAACAATTTGGTTTTTTCAGCCCTAAAATTATGAAACTTACTATTTTCCAGATGTGGAAAAAGGATGGTGTAGAGGATATTCTGGTTTTCATTTTGCAGGAAAATGTGGTAAGAAAAAAATCTGTACAATATATTGATATTTACCAAAGGTTAAATTTCAGTACACCCCCTAAAGAGTAGTCACCTGCCAAACAGCAGTTTATCTCCATTCTGCAGACAGTTTCCAAGGGCAATGCACTGGATTGTTTGTGATTATGTATAATTTCTCTGGAGAGACCATATTCATTATTTATATGTTCTGTTTTTATAGCTGCAGAGTACTATATTTTCAGGGAAAAATGGAAACCGTATCGGACAGAATTGGAGCTTTGGTACTGACCTACCAAGTGGTTATTACACACATGTGACAAAGTCAAAGGCACATTATGTCCTGTTTTACAAAGGTGAATCAATGAAAGAAGATAAACTTAATACTTTCTAGATATATTTTGTAAATGCTCACATTGATCTGACATACTTAATTTTTTAAAATTCTAAAATGTACAATTTAATATTTGCGTCATAAAAGGATACCTGCTTTTCCAAATTGTTACCAAGTAAAAAACTGAAAAGTGTTGCATGCATTTGTATTCAGCCCCCTATACTCGATACCCCTAAAAAAGTCAGTGTGATTAGTTGCCTTTAGAAGTCACAGGATTAATAGAGAACATCTGTATGTAATTTATTCTCAAGAACATTAGTGAACAAACAACCTCATGAAAACCAAGGAACAGAGTTCCTTGGTTTTCATGGCAAACAATGAGTTGTGGCAAAGTGTATTGCGGAGTTTGGTCTTTAAAAAAAATACCGCAAACTGAACATTCAAAAAGCACTGTTTTTTAGAAAATAGTCATTTAAATGGGACGAGTTCGCACAGGCAAAATGCTGAACATGGGTGTCCCCTTAAACTGATAACCCAAACAAGGAGAGTACTAGTTAGAGAAGCAGCCAAGAGGCCCATGGTCACTCAGGAGGAGCTGCAGAGATCCACAGCCCAAGTGGGAGACTCTGTTCACAGGACAACTATTAGTCATGTACTCCACAAATGTGGCCTTTATGGAAGAGTAGCAAGAACGTCTTTTTTGAAAGCCAGCCATAAGGTCCATTTGCAATTTGCAAAAAGCTATGAAGAGGGACACAGCAAACGTGGAAAGAAGATCTGTGTCGTTTGAGTTAAATTAGACTTTTTGGCCAAAATGCCAAATGCTATGTATGAAAAACTAACACTGCACACACCACCCCCACCGTGAAGCATGCTGGTGGATGCTCTGTTTAAGCAGGGGCTAAAAAGTTGGGGCAGGTTGATGAAAAATGGATGGAATTAAATCGGGGAATCCCGAAAAGGGAAAACCCGTAGAGGTGAAAAAATCTTGACCTGGGGATGGTTTTTACCTTCCACAGGATAACAACCCCCAACCAGCAGAGCTAC
The DNA here is from genome assembly GCA_025379985.1 of Phyllomedusa bahiana. Lineage (NCBI taxonomy): Eukaryota > Metazoa > Chordata > Amphibia > Anura > Hylidae > Phyllomedusa > Phyllomedusa bahiana. The sequence continues at coordinate 2,737 of JAODAL010008571.1, read as the reverse complement.
AATGGAAGGGTTTTAAATCAAAGCATATTCAGGTTTTTAAGGGTCATCATGGTCAGACCTAAATCCCTTTGGGAAAGGGCTTCAAAATGCTGTTCACAAAAAAATTCCCAACCATCTGACTGAGCAAAGCCATTTTGTAAAAAAAGAATTGGGGGAAAAATAAAAGCCCCCAAATTGCAAAGCTGGTAGAGACCACAACACCCACAGCTGTAATTAAGTAATGGGGGGGCCCCAAAAACTGACTCGGGGGGGAAAAAACTACAGTTGCACGCCCCACCTTTTCAGTTTTTTAATTTTGCAAAACTTGGAAAGCAAATCATTTTCTTTTCACTTTCAAATACTTTTTACTTTTGTTGCCGCACTACAATACAATACAAATTTGTTTTTGGTGTAATTTTTAAATTTAAAATAGGGGTTTTACCCGCCCCTTTTGTTTTTTTCTTATTTATAAGTGGTTTTCAATCCCAAAAAAAATAACAAAAAGATGTACTGTCCCCCCTTATTGCCCCTTTTCTCGCTTGTCTCATAATTTCATTTTGTGAGATTTGTCGGCATTGAGGTTACTGCTACGGTCAGTTTATTGGCACTCTTGCTGAAGCCGGGGAGAAATAACTGGTTAGGAAAGCATCGACAGCACCCCAGAGGGGTGGGAAGATGAGTCCACTCCTTTTTTTTCTTTATTCATGTAACATGTTTCATGGGCTGGAAACCCCTTTAAAATTAGAAAGGTAAGACTGACATATTAATATCTTTTCTTTCCTTCAACGAAGTCCATTTGCATATTCTTTTAGCGACTTGTGTTCTCAATGCAGGACCTGAAACAAAAATTACCCATGTGCATGATTCTGACTGGGGGCACAAAGGAATGTACTGAGGGTTTTTTTCCTATAATAGCTTCTTTGGGAAAATACATAAACTTTTTCACATTGAAAGCATTTATGATGGGGTTTTCTGTCAGTTAATATACAAAGCCCTGGAGACTGTTTTTAAAAATAAAACGCCCTTCCCCTTTCAGTAAAAAGTTTTGATTTTTTAACCAAAAAGCAGGATTTAGACTTAAAAAAGGGAAACCCGTCACAAAAGATTATGCCCCCCCTTGCCCAGGGGGGGCACAAACTGTGTCGACAGCTGTTTCCCCCACTGTGCCCCGTTTTTCTGCTGTTGTTTTCGTGTATTTAATGCCCAAAAATGCAATTTTCACAGAAAGTTATTTGAAAATTTATTTTTTTCAATCCCCCCACCCGACTGCCCCCCCCCTGAACTGATAAACCTTTTCTTTGAACAGGTAGAAACTAATAACTGTCAGTGGGGGGGGTAGCCTTTGGGGTGGGCTAAATCAAATCATAATAATTTTTGGGGGTAAAGCTCTAAAATCTCATCTTACAGAATATGGGCCGTGCGGAAACAGCAGGTCGACACAGTTGTGCCCGTCCTCAGCAAGGGGGGCACAACCTATGTGACAGGTTCTCTTTAACATTCAGGTTTTATTTTACCTAACACTAAATGTTTTTTGACCATTTTTGTTTTGCTCTCTACAGTACAATCCTTTTGACCTCGGCTCAAAGATAAAATATTTAAAGGGGGTTGTAGATGATTAGAAGAACATTGCTTCTTTGAAATCCACATTGTTCCACAGGTTTTTTTGTGGGATTGCATCAGCCCTTCACTTTAAAAAACCCATTTTCAGCGCTTGTTTAAGCATTGTCAATATCAAAGGTTTATATCATGTAGCCTGTGTTCCCATGTTGCTATTCTGGTTTTTGCTGTAGAAATTACAACAAAAAGCCAATCAACCTCTAGGTGTCCACAGCCTTGTGGATAGTAAATGTCAGTCTCGCTGAACCTCTGTAATAATATTTTAGGACATTGCGTGATGAGCTGTTCTTTAGTATATGGCGTAGTATATTGGTGGAAATGTTCCCTCTAGTTCAGGGTTTCAAGTCTAGGTCTCAGTCTCCACTCTGCAGACACCCAGCAGTGCATTGTATAATGGCAGCATGTATTCTGTCTGGTGATTGCACCTCAGCAGGCTCTGTCAGGAAAATATTGTCTACTGGTGGCATCTGCAGGTTAATTATAGGGATCCTGTACTTAATCAAATATTAGAACTGGATTAACCTGCATCCTTTTTAAAATACAACCCATTGTGATTCTCCTTCTGTGTCTTCTTCTGTTACATTGGGGGAACGAAAATTTTATTGAGTAAAGGCTGCTAGTGGCCTCTGTAGTGGCACCAGTTTTTAAAAAAACTATTTCTCTGGTTGTCCAGCTAAGTTTACTTTTGCAAACTTCCTTCGCGGGTTTTTGCTGGCCCCATTACCTTTTCCTTCTCTGCTTGGTCTGCACATAGCTATGTGCCCCACCCCCTGCTGTAGACTATAAGTAGGGGAAAGTATTACCTCTGAGCAATAGCAGTTAATGCTCCCCACCCACACCTGTCTTCTCATATATATCCTGCCGGCTCCCTAGCACCATACCTAATGAATGTTTTTTTATAAAAGTGTGTTGGGGAAGGGAGTATACTAAAAACATACTTCTCCTGGGGGGATCAGGGGAAATTGCAGCTCTAATCCCAACAGTTTCCACCTGGCTGCAACAGTTGTGCAGGGCTGTGGATTAGCTCATGGGAAGGCACTGTGTGATTAGTCCACCTTGGGCCCCCATCTACCGATTTATTGCTTTTAACCCCTTCCCGACATTGGGCTAAAACATACCCCTACGGGGAAAGGTTCCCCAA